>JAQIWA010002784.1:0-12252 GCA_034693305.1 Eueremaeus valkanovi | reverse complement strand
CCTCTATCGAAAGCCGCTGAGCTCTTTTTGATTTGCTTGATAGCCCACAGATGCCCACAAGTACGGTATGGTCCTTTGACAAATAAATGAAACAACACTAATGTGACTCATATTATATTATATCGATTGGATCTGAAACAGAGACTGCGCGCATCAGCCACGCACATGAAAGAATGCACTGTCAAAGCTAATGCACTGAAATGTACTATTCGTAGTACAAATGCAAATAGCGATCAAACCGTTGCTTATTTATGACCTCAAATATAATATTGTATTCGCTATATAAGGGAAGGTCTTATGAATAATAACTTCAATATTCTTATAATAGCTCTTTATTAAATATGAACCCGGATCAAATTAGTCTTATATTTCAAATGCCAAATTGAACAAAGATGAAATAAATACTTATGAGTGCAATGTTAGGTAAAACTGAGAATCACTTATTTCAATATCAGTATTGTTGACAATGAAATAGTCTTCTAATTGATGCCATCGGTGGCCAACCACTAGTCATCTGCTGCTCAGCCGCCGTATATTATTGATTGCTTTCCTTATCTCTTACCGACAGACAGGACATGAATAGTGAGCATAAATTAGTTGAGACACAAGACATGGATGAGACAGAAGAAGGAGAGATCTTAGAGGACGGAGAGATCGCCGACGAGGAGGAAGAGGACAACAGTAGCTGTGCTACGGATCTGAAGCAGAAGGCGGTGGACAGGAGTGGCGCCAATGGAGAGGAAAAGGAGAACACAATTAACAGAGAGAAGGATTCGCTGAACAATAGGGACAGGGATTGGAGGAGACGTACCGAAGCGGAGAACAGGAAGAGTGAGGACAGGAGTAGAGACAAGGATAAGGACAGGCGGGACAGGGAGAGAGAGAGAGAGCGACGGCACGCGGCACAGGCAGCCCAGACAGCAGACAGGGCGGAAAGAGAGAGAAAGAGCAGTTCCACTGATAGGGATCGGGAGAGAGACAGGAAGACAAGTAGTAACTGTGCTAACAGTGAAGATGAGCGCCGGCGCAGAGAGAGGGACAGGAAGAGGAGGCGTTCGGACGAGGAGGACAGGGATGAGAGACAGCAGCAGAAAGAGGATAAGCGAAAGCGCAGTCGAGACCAGAATTGGAGCGAATATAACAATAATAACAACAATAATGAGTCGAATGTTAGCAATAAAAGCAATAATAATATAATTAACAGAAATACCAATACTTTCGATGACTTCGAGCGCCGGCAGCCGTTCGATGACTTTGACTTTCGTCTGCCGCCACCCGACCAGTCCTTCGGCAATATGAGCGCCGGCCCATTGCACCACCCGATGGGAGGCCCGGCAGACGACGATGAGCTCAACTTTGATGAGCGAGACTTTGAGGAAATGCTGCAAATTATGGAACACCGGATGCCCTCCAACCGGATCGGGGCTATGGATGGCATAGAGAAGCGCCAAATGATGAGAGCGATGGCACAGATGATGAAGAGGAACCTGGACTCGGATAAGGGTCGACGACTGGCCCGACTGCGCGACAAACGGCGCGGCAACGACATGCCGGCCGGTCCTACAGGCACTGTGCGCACAGTGCGCCAACAGCAACATCAGGACCGACTGGAGCGCAACGAAAGGCATTCGGGTTTCAAACAGATCTGTAAGTTCTTCATCGAAGGCAAGTGCCATAAGGGCCAGGACTGCCAGTACTCGCACGAGGCCCAGGTGCCCAAGAAGAAGGAGCTGTGCAAGTTCTACCTGCAGGGCTTCTGCGGCAAAGGGGAGGACTGCCTGTTCATGCACAAGGACTTCCCCTGCAAGTTCTTCCACACGAACGTCGAGTGCTATTCGGGCGACAACTGCCGGTTCAGTCATCTGCCGCTCAATGAGGAGACGCGAGAAATACTACGCAATTATCTGGATTCGGGTCAACTGCCAGACGACCCGAAGCCCAGCGGTCAGGACAGACATAGAGCGGACAATGAGGCGCACAGAGAGGCGAATAGAGCGGACAAACAGACAGACAAAGAGTCGAATAATAAGAACACAAATAGTCAGACAAACAGTGAGACAACAGTAGCGAACCGGTCGTCCAGTGCGGGCACAGATGGCGCCGGCTATACGCCGATGAAACCGGTGGCCAAACGACACGCCATTTTAGGCGACCCGACCGCTGAGATGAAGTCCTCGTACTACACGTGGGTCTGGCAGCAGGAGATGAAGGACCTGGAGGTGGCCTACGTGGGCAACAAACGCAATCTCTTCTGCTTAGAAAAGCAGTTCGTTTTGACCGAAAAGCCGCCGACGCCGCGCATGGAGGACGACGAGGAGGAGATCGAAGCACAGATACGCAACTACTATATGGAAAGGGAGGACGCATTGGACGAGGAAGAGGAGCTGAGGCAGTTCATAGCCAGCCAAGAGGGCCAGACGGGCCAACTGAGTGACGAACAGAAGCTAATCGAAGCGTCGGCTCACGACGAAGACCTGCGGACACTAATGGCTCGGCCGCGCACTCACACCATGGACTCGACTGATGTGAAAAGTGATAATAACTCCTCCAAAGCCAGTGGCGATCACGTGCCGGACGAACGGTCACATCTGGTGCAGACGGCGCTGTCTGCGGACGAGTCTTCGCCGCAATCGAAAGCACAGTCAGCACCAGATGTGCCGCAAAACCTGCCGAAAGTGGCGCGCGATCTGTACCTACGAATGCAGAACAAACTGCAAAACGAGTCCGAATCCAAAGCCAGCGACTGGTTGTCCGACTCGGACTCGGACGACAAGGATGTGATGGCGGCCGCACTCAAGAACGTACAGACATCGCAGTCGTCGCCGAACAGACATCACTCGTCTTCGGCCGACAAATGCAAACGCAATATAGATATCAGTAAAATGTTGTCCGCAATACGTCATTCCTCGTCAGCCTCGGCCTCCTCCTCCTCGGCCAACACGTCGACGGCGGCCACAAACCCATCGCCAAAGCAGTCGGAGTTCTGGCAAAACATATTGAGTGGAATCAATTTGGCCGGCAGTGCGTCGCCGTCGGGCGCCAGTACTCCGCCGCGCACTGACTATCGCGACCCCAGACTCAAGATGAAGGGCTCGACTAAGGAGTCGATGTCTCCATCGGTGGATACGTCACCGCCGGTGAAGATATGCGATCCGAATGTGAAGATTGAATACAAACTAATGCCGATTACAGTCAATGAAATCGATTATTCGACTTATGTTTCGATATACAGAATCGACATCAGACTCAAGAACGACCCCCGACTCCAGAAGTTCTTCTCCAAACTGCCCACCTCTGAGATCGACAGTCTGTCGCGAATAGTGCCGCCGCCGCTCAAGACAGCGCCGGTGACACCACTGAGTGTTCTCAAGTCGAAGAAGAGGTCAGAGAAAGAGCGAAGGGATAGGAGAGAGAGAGAACGGGCCAAAGCAGAGTCGCCGACACTCCCACCGCTGCCTCCACTGACTATCTCGCCCTCGAAAGCGGCGCCAACGCCCGGCATATTCCCGCCGACCCCACCGCCCATTATGTCACCGCTGGAACTGATATCTTCGCGGCCGACGTTCACAGTGTTGGGCAGTGCGGACACAGACAGTGAGCTTAAGAGCAAAGCGACTGTAAATATGAGTAAAACTGAAACCTTTGCGACGAATGCAGTCATTGATGACATCGAAGAGAAAATCAAAACCGAATTAATGGAAAGCAAGTCAAGGCAGTCGACCTCCAGTCCCGAGCGGCCGGACACTGTGGTCAAAGTGGAGTCGAGTGCAGACGAGCCGCCAATTAGTCATTCGGTGCAATCATTGCTGTCATTGCCTAAACTTTTTGCCCCGAGTGTCGAACCCATAGTCAGCACAACAGCTAATTATATGCCATCGAAAGCAATGGACGTAAAGCCTGTGTTCTCCTCATTGACTGCATCTCCGCCTCCATTGACATCGACATCATCTCCACTGACATCGACTTCATTGACATCAGAACTGTTGGAATCGACATCAGACGACACAAACACCGATTCGGACCCAATCGCGGACTCAATGACAAAGACTTTGGAGGACCGGAAGGAAGAGCAGAAACTGGAGGAACAAATGGAAACGGCGTCTAATTATTCGACTGAAGATGACTTATACGACAACTTATACCCAGTGGTGGCCTTACCTGTGGACCAATCGTTGACTACCTGTTCGGAGGCACAGCTCTCACGCAGTGAATCTGCTGTCAGTTCTGTTCGCTCTTCTATAGACGAGTTCGATCTGATCCGCAACGAACTGAAGGCGCCGTCAGTTTCGGTCGATTCGGACAATGAGAATGAAATGGAAATCGATTTAAGGCACGGAAGGGACCGAACGGACTCTGTGTCTGAAGTGGAAAGCGCTGACGAATGCGAACTAATGATCGCCAGCTCTTCCGAAACCGAAGACAATAACACGGATTCGGTTTCGGATCTAATGAACAACTCATCGGTTAATGAGACAAATGTTTCGCCGATTACTGCGAATATGAATACAAACTGTGAATCAAATGCGGAATCAATTGAATTGAATATTAATAACAATAATAATAATGAGAATCAGAATAAGAATACGAATAGAAATGATTGCAATGTTTTAGTCGACGAACCGATGAATCTGAGTGTAACTGATGTACAAAATAGTGTCGTTCCCAGTGATGACAGTGAAAACAGTGACCAATCCCTCAAATCTGTCTTTTCGACGATAGACCCGACGGCCTCACCGTTCGGTTAAATTATTTTTGTTTCCAAATTAATTATTTTTTTGTTTAAAACAACTTTTTTTTCTTAACTTTAATTAATTACTTATTTTTTGGATTTTTTTTTGTTTTTGTTTTTTGTCATTAAAATTAAATTCAATTAGTTTTTGAAATAATTTGCAAAAAATGAAATCAAATCTTATATAAGATGTGAAGAGAAGTGAAATAAAAGTTAAAATCAATTTTAAAAATGTAATAAATATTTAGAAAACTTATATCTCTTTTCACTCACGGATTGAATATTTTTTTTTCACAAATACTTATGGATTGGATTCAGAATATAAATAGATTTGAAAATAATGTAATGTTTTTTACATTCATTTAATTGTATTATAAATTATAGATAAAGTGTTTTATATATAAAATATTGTATAAAAAAAATTTGTTTAAATCATAAGTTATTGTAAGAAAAATATGTTTCAATTAATCGTAATTTTCTTAATAAATGCCATTTCTTATACATTCTATTGAATAATAATTTGATTATAACCAAGATATGCACAAAACTTATTGAACTAGGTAAAGCCAGAAGAAAATATTGGCTAATATTAGAGATAAACTTAAAAAAAATTCATTTGAATTAATTGTTTAAATCATTTATTTTTTAATATAATTTATTCATAAGTTTTAATATTAATATGATTTTCATTATTATTATTATTACAGATGTAATGAAAAAAAGACTTAAGTTTTTAATTGAATTAATCGCTTGGAATGCTTTGGGATAATAGATATTGAATTAAAAGTCATCCAAATATTACATACTTTGAAAATAAATTAGAAAAAAAATGTTTTCATAATTATTATTAGAAAAAAACGAAACGCTTTTTAAACATTAAGACATCGAATAATAGTTTTTTGTTTCAACAGTAGATTTAAAATCCAATTAATATCTAATCATTAATTAGTAGGCAATCAATAGATTGTATTCCCCTTTCGATAAATATTTAAAAATTAAATAATATTTTAGATTAGATTTAAAAATCATATTTCAAATCAATGTTCAGTATTATAGTAGACATGACTTTAGATTTGGTTTTTGTTTTCGAGTTTTATAATCAAATATTTTCTCAAATAATTATTCGATTGAAATATTAATGCTTTTTAATGTGTTTTCAATATTTAAGTTTTGAATCTGTTTTTTCGTATTAATGGATAAAAAGCTAAAATTCTAACTAAAGGTAATCCTAAGAACTCATGTAAGTCGAGTGATGGCTATCTCTTAGACCCGTCTTCTCAGAGGGCGGAGGACTCCAGCTGTTGGTCGGCGGCGGCATTGCTATGGGTATTGACTGCTGGTCTGACCAGGGATCCACTGGCGGTGCCGGTTGACTAGTGACTGTATCGCCAGCCTCTGTCACTTCGCCCCATTCGTTCTGATGAGGGGTTGGGTTAAGACAATCAATATTAATATCAATTCATTTGAGACATAAAGTAGTTATTCGACTAAAACAGTGCAAACAATGGTTAGTAAACACTGGTTAGGGGTCTATACACTCAATAAATATTAGCTTGGGTAGCTTGGAATAGATTACGAAGGATTTAATCTGGTCATAATGGAATGCAAATATAAGCCAGGCAATCGGGTTGGGCTCATTTATTGATACCTCTAATCATCTGCTCATTAGTACCGGTAATAAAATTTTTGAAAAACAATTGAAAATTCATAATAAATGACATAATTGTTGTCAAATCAAGTGTTGACTCATTAGTTGTGATTAACTCTTTAAATGATTGCATTAATTAATTGTTTATAACTATTAGTACTCGAAATGCAGACCAAAAATAATACAAAAATATATTATAAACGCATTTAAAACACTCAAAAATAAAGCCAAAAAATTCAAACCTTTTTCAGATGCGAAGTGTCCTCCTCTTCCGCCCCTTCCTATCAGACATTAGGCAAATATAATGAAAAATATTAATCATTTGAATTATGGACAACAAGTGGCCAATGGATGGCCGGCCCAGTACTGACCAGATCGGGCACATAATCCTCTTCCGGATGTTTTGGTCGACATTTACCGCAACAGAAGTTAAAACAACAGCAGAAACAACAGCAACAGTAACAGCATGTGATGACAGCGCAGCCCAAGACCAGTGCTTTGCACCAACCGCTGGTCAGCACGAAATACGTGTTCACATTCTCTTCGCCGAACTGTTCGGCGATATAGAGGCCGAGAGACCCGTAATTGTCGTATATATTCCGTTTGGTAATGTCCGACAGTATAGAGTTGGCTCTGTTTATGTCCTTGAACTTCTCCCCGGCCTCTAAGTTATCCGGATTCTTGTCCGGATGGTATTTCAGGGCTAACTGTTCGCAAATAATTAGATACCGATTCCGTTATTATAGTATTATAGAGAAAATTATAAATAATTATAAGTCTATTAAATGTGATATAAATTGGTTTAAAATGTGTTTAAATAGAAATCTCTTTTTTATGTATTGATTGTATTGTATTATAAATTGATTTTTTTCGTATAATTCTTATATATTTTTGTTTCAAATCTTTCTTATCTAATGAGCTATTGATCTAAAAGTAATTGATTTTTCATTCATTGCTATTCACTGATTAATATCTAATTATTATAATTATTATTATTAATAATAATTGATTATAAAAATAGACAAATGTTTCGACAATTTTAAAGCCAATGAACTTTTGACTGTAATTAAGGCCTGAATTGAGTTGAAGTTATATTTGACTAAAAACTAATCAATTATTAAATGAAAGAAAAAATTAAACAAAAACTTATTTTTTTATACAAAATACTAATTAATTAATAAAAATAATTATAAAAACGAATAAATTGTTTAAACGTATTACTCGTCGGTAACTCTTCTTGATATCATCAGTGGTGGCCGTCTTGGGTATGCCTAAGATTATGTATAGAGAATCGCCCGTTGCTCTAAACAAGACAATACAAAAATATTAATTCGTATTTATTTTAATAAATAATAAATATTTGTAATTAATGTACAGCAGATTTGGCACTGAATTCAATTAGCCAGTACAGTAACTAACTAGGTGATCAATTTGAGCTAGATGAATATGTGAAGGGTTCAATAAACAGAATTGTATCAAGTTAATTCAATATAATTGAGGGCTATTTAATGGTTATTTAGATAATGAGCCGAAAATGGAGCCGGGATTGTATTTGCCTGATAATGATCAATATGCTAGCTCATAACTGTGCTAGTTTTATCGATAAACAGTGTCATTTTGGTATAGATCTGGCTATTTATATGATTTGAAATGCAGTTAAATACTAATGAATTGAATAGATTTGAATATAACTAATAATAATAATAATAATAATGAATACTAACGACAAACGTCTCATCGGATTGTTTGCGTCCATTGCAGTCATATTTAGCGATTGTTTTCTGTTTTGTTGTCTTTTTTTCTGTTAATTACTTAATATTTTAGTTTTTTATTGATTTCTATTCTTGTTATTCAAAACATTGATTATATTGAATACGAGTTATAATTGAATTCAAACAACAGTTTATTGTTTACATTGAATATGAATTTGATTTAACATTTATTATTAATATAGGCTTTAATGCAATGTTTATATCAATAAAATGTTTTCGCTTTCGTCTCAAACGTAACGCTCAAACACACACTCTATCTGTAATGCACTGAACTTAAAGGCAATAGTGCTGTACAAATATTAAATTTATAGGTCGGGAATTCCATTCCAGGTCCTATTGATACGGGAAAGATGGAGAAATCAAATAATTATATATTCTTATAATATATTCTTTATTTATAAGAAATATCAGTTTAATTAATATATTTCTTAACCTATAATGTTATGATTCATAAGTGTTTTTAACTTTGCTTTGAAAAAAGAGGAGTATATAATTTTGATCTACCTTATCCCCCACCCCCCTTTGGGATTGAGCTGAAAATTATCTTATCAGATGTTCGAATATGAGCTAGACTAATTTAGAATTTAGGGAAACTCGAATTTAAATTTGACAAAACTGTATAAATGAAACAACACTAATGTGACTCATATTATATTATATCGATTGGATCTCAAATATAATATTGCATTCGCTATATAAGGGAAGGTCTTTATGATTAATAACTTAAATATTCTTAATAATAGCTAGCTCTTTATTAAATATGAATCCAGATCAAATTAGTCTTTTATATTTTAATTATCAAATTGAGCAAAGATGAAATAAATACTTATGAATTAAATGTTATGTAATTAATAAAATAGAAGTATTTATAATATGATATGTTTGGGAATGAAATGCTTTTGAGCTGAGATAAGATTATGTAATTCAGCATAAGTTCATTCATAGTTCAGTAAATGTTATTTAACTGCAAATATTTGCATTCAATGGCTATTAATAATTATTGAATGAATAGTCAATTAAATGACAGATTAGAACAAAAGCAATAGAAGTATTGAAATGCCGGTACAGTTAACCACTTTTTTAGCAAGTTTAATATTATCATTAATTTGATGAAAAAGATCAGTTTTGAGAAGTAATTGAATTGATTTTTGAACCAAAGTACCTTGATAGTCAAAAATGATTTACATGTCCTAATTTTATACTGGTCAGATTTAAAAAAGAATTTGATTTTTTCAAAACTTATTGAAACTTAAGAATAAAGTCATTTATAAGAAATGTTCAATGTATCAGAATCTTAACAAATTAATCCTAGGTCAATTAATCTAACCTAGCCTAAACTAAAAATATAGTGTGGGTCAAAATCACTTCAAATTGTTGCAGAGCAAGTGTTTTAATGTTGAATTTTATTTCAGTTTAATGCTCGGCAACACTTTACAGGGACATTTGACCCACACAGTATATGTTCTGAGATTTACTAAACATAATTAATCTTGCATAATTTCTAGCCTTATTAGAATTCAGAAGTAATTTGATCTGAATATAATCACATTTCTCATTAATCTGATATAAAATAATTGTGTGAATAGTTTTCTGGAGTTCAATAACAACTAATGAATTCTATCAATAGATCTGAACTGTTGTTGTGCCCCAAAAAATGACATTGCATTCTGAGAATCACAATAAGAATCGCTTATTATTATGTAATTAATTATTGTCAGACAAATGTGACGCCAAACTCAATTAGACTGACGGAGGATATGGTTATTGAATATAATATTTCACATCCTTTTGTATATAAACTAATTTTTTTTCTTTGAAAAACATTTCGCAAAAGTTTTTATACAATTCATTGCATAATGTTTTCAGCAGTACTTCTGAAACAGTCTATTCGTTTTGTTTTGCAGCACATATTCTGTGCACTCGTATGAAGTAAATGGATTCTGTGGCCGACCTGAGCGTCCATTCCGGTCCAAACTAGTGCCGGACAAACCCAGGTATAGTGAAGGCGAAGAAGTGTCGTTCCAATGCGATCAGTACTGGAATTATTTGCAAACAAAGCGCTGTATTGAAGGGAAATGGATTGGAATGCAGTTCAGATGTGGTATCAGTTTATTAATTGTTTTTACATTTTATTACTTTATTATTCAAATCAATGAGTCAGTGATGCGGATATCAGGGTAGCGCCAAGAGGGTGACTTTTATATTGATGTTACAAAACTAATGATTGTTTGAAAATCTATAATTCTAAGACTGGTTGCTTTACTGATTTCCTTTGCTATGGAGGTTCTTGGTTAATTAATCCTTAGTAGCAACGAAAATCAGTAAAGCAACCCGTCTTAGAATTATAAAAAATTTTGAACATTCATTAGTTTTGTAACATTAATATAAAAGTGACCCACATATCAGAAGTAAATCTCGAATTACTCTATTATTTTAGAGATGCAAGCTCGGCCGAGTCAGGGGGTATAGGTAGGGGTAAAATGGCCGACTTTAGGCTCAAAACTCAGGGGGAATAGGTAGGGGTATTTTGAAAACAAGATGGCCGCCAAAATTACCGAAAAAAAGTCGAAAAAGTCGAAAATGGCCGATTTTGACCGAATTTCGACCAAATTTGGATTAATTTACCTAAATTTAGCACAATTAAGCATTAATTCACTCAAATTAATCTTAATTTAGTTGAATTTAAGCTAAATTTTGCCGAAATTCGGTAAAAATCGGCAATTTTTACCAAAAACGGCGCCTTATAGGTCGCGAGCAAAAAGTCGAGGGGGGGTCTAGCAGAGCCTAAAAACACAGGATGGGGTATTTTGCCAAATCTCAAACTTAAGTGGGGGTATTTGTGTCTATACTCCCCCTTGAACATCCCCACTATTATTTAGTTCATTGAATAAACTATTCATATAACTGATGGACCTTGGATTAAATTCCTTCACCTGTCTTATATTTAACATTTAAATCTAGTTTAGGTGAAACTCAAGGCAGAATATAGCAGACCGTTCAAAAAAAATGTTCGTTTCGTGAATATCTTTTGAACCAGAAGGAATATTCCAATTCTGTCTCGGCCAAAATGTGTCTGGGTCAGTTGCGCATAGTTACTATAAGTGTCTATATAATTGCTTAATTGTAAGTATTTTTAAACTTTTACAAAAATACAAAAATTTCGTCCAGTAATCAGAATAATCAAGATATTCACTTGCGTTTCAGTAGTCATTAGTCTTGAAGTATTAACAAATAGTTTCCTTGAACGTATTATTCACTCTAAATTATTACATGGTTCATTTGAAATCTATTCTCAGGTGCATATGAAGTGCTATAAAGAACATCATACAGGGTTTTTCAGATTTACCGCAACAAATGATTCTATTACTATTTAAAAACTACAGGAGATACAATATTGAAGCTGGTCTTATTTGAAAGAGGGATAGTTAGTGTTTGATAAAAAAATGTATGAAAAATATTCTTGCACTATTCAAGAGGCTAGAATCAAAAATGTTGAAAAATTGACTTTTATATTTGAATCTTAAACTACACAAAAACAGTAAGTGGTAAAATATTGAACGTGGTCTTATTTGAAAGAGAAAAAGTTAGGCTTTGATAAAAATTTTATATGTAAAATATCCTAGCACAATTCAAGGCGCTAGATTAGAAAAATGCCAAATCACTGTATTCATCAATGATCAATTTTTTTTAAGAAAAACTCTTTATTCCAAACGGACACACTTTTTTGAGAGATAATAAGCACCAGATTGATCCTTGATCAATTCGGAGCAGATGATTTTGGTAAATTTAAGTGAATCTGGGAATGGCGCTCAAATCAAATTTTTATAATTTTCTTAATAGAGAAGTCAATATTTCAGCATTTTCTATTCTAGCGCCTTGAATTGTGCTAGGATATTTTTCATGCATTTTTTTTATCAAACCTTAACTATCCCTCTTTTAAATAAGACAAGCTTCAATATTGTACCCCTGTAGTTTTTAAATAGTAATAGAATCATTTGTTGCGGTTAATCTGAAAAACTCTGTATTCACTGAAGAATTCCGAGGCTTTTAATAGTTTTCAAATAAAAATAATATTAAATTTCAAAACAAATTCATATTTTATA
>JAQIWA010002783.1:0-12253 GCA_034693305.1 Eueremaeus valkanovi | reverse complement strand
TTTTCTCTACTTTTTCTTCAACTTTTCAGATAAGGTCTCGTTGTTAGTAAAGAGCTTTTTGTTCGCTTTGACTATCTTATCCGTTGTTAGTAAAGACTCGCCTGGCCTTTCCCTCCTTTTCTCGGGGGGGGGGGTGGGGGGGGATCTACATGATACCGAATTTATAATCCCCATTTCTAAAGAAAGTGGTGATAAAAAAGTATTTTATTTTAATTAATTTTTGCGATTATTTCATGAATTCTGTGATTCAGCAGTTGATGCAGTTGAGCAAGGACTAATTATGCTTTCAATCTCAGGTAACTCTTGCTTTATAATTGAAAATTGAATACAGCTTTGATAAATAATTTCAACAAAGCCTGCTGAATCTGCCGAATAAAGTTTCAATTAAAATGTTTATGCGGTACAATTCTATCAAGTGCCCATGCTCACTTCTCCGTCTTGGAGCATTATGTAGTTGATTCTTAACTTCAACTCATCAAGAATCCATGTCCATTTCAATGCAAATTGACTACTAGCAACATTGAATTTTCTTATCTTTGATGAATTTGATAAAAAAATTTCGCAAAATTACCAAGTACGAATGAACAGTGCAGTGTAATGTTAATTAATTAAACTAGGGTAAAATATACAGAACTCTACGAATATATACTGACTCTAGATTCAACAATATATAAAATATTGATAAAATTCTGTTTCACCAATGTGATATTCCGACCTCACATTATATCTACTTAATGAATGCGTCGGTGACTATACAATAGAAACACTGATTTGAAGAATATTTGAGTCGTATTTCAGTAACATTTTGTCTGATGTAGTCATGTCTGCAAAACTGTGTTTTTATTATACAGTTAGAGACGCATTGATTAAAGTGAATGCAGTGCAGGCAATGTGTCTGACGACAGGGGTCGCCACAAATTTTGGACAGGGGTACAGATCGGGTTAAAAATTGCCGCATAAAAGTGCATGAAATTGCCAAACGCGTATTATTGACATTTTCTACCTTGTTTATCATCGAATTGTTCAATTTTTTTTTGGAAAACTATTTGTATTCAAATGTTCACCTTTGAATCAAGGACAATCAGTCGCTTCGCGACAAAACAGAGGTGGGCTCAGACAATCATCGAAAAACAGGAGAGGGGTCAGCTTAGCCAAAATTCTGGGGGGGGGATAGCTCCCTGAACCCTCCACTGCCAATCTCAGAAGTAGTGTGAGCTCAGCATACATTTGGTTGTGATGTACCCGGGATGAATATCTTTTAATATTTCTAAGAATTATAAGTTAGGACTATTACCGGTATATCAATATTTGTGCTTGATATCAAATAGAACAATGCACTTTATGATCTCTTAATGATATAGTGTCACAAATGTGACAAAAATATAATCTTAAGTCGAATACAGAGAGTGAGGATTGAAGTGATGTTCGAAGAAAATGACAAAATGTTACCATAAAAAGTGAAATCATGCAAAATTGTTTGCAAGGTCATGTTGTTGATTGTTTTTTATCACAATGATTAACAAGGATAGTTCAATTTAATTTCAGTTACAAATTAAGAATTATTTTTAACAAATTCAAAAAAATATCGGAATTCTGTAATCCATAACAAATGTTGATATTTTGTCGATTAATTGGCTTTAAATGTAAACCAAATTAAATGAACTAAATGTGAATAATGCATCCATGCACCAGGGTCACACTTTATATAGCTTTTATTGTATGGCTTAAATATTTATCTATGTCTTAAGTAGTTATTTGAACTGAAAAAAGCTGATTATCGATAAATAAGAAGAGTTTACATACACTAGTATTTTATCACATGATTGTACTGTACTATAAGTATAGTATAAATAGTCGATAATTGGGTTCATTTCAGGAATTCATTCATAAGAATAACATTAAAAGAATATGAAGTTCTTAAGCATTTTAGCTCTGGTTTGCGCGGCTTCGGCTGTAAGACTATCCAATGAAGAGGTCGACCAACAGTTCAATCTGTTTAAGAGACAGTTTGGCAGACAATACAACGGATTGGGAGAAGAGTCAGCCCGTCGTGCGATCTTTGAGCACAACTACAAATACATCGTTGAGCACAACATAAGAGCCGACAATGGAGTTCACTCTTTCCGATTGGGTGTCAATCAATTCGCTGACTTGACTAACGAAGAGTACAAACAACTGGTCAATGGATACCGAGGAGAGTTGAAGAAACACAGCCCAAACCAATACGTCGGAACTTTATGGACTTTGCCCGCGACTGTTGACTGGAGGACCAAAGGTGTTGTCACACCAATTAAGAACCAGGGACAGGTAGATAGCATTGACATCTTATAATGTTTTCATTTTGATATATTCACAAATACTAATCTTGGTTCCTTATTGTCAATCCAAGTGCGGTTCGTGCTGGGCATTCAGTGCCGTCGCTTCAATTGAGGGTAAATTCATTTCAATATAATTATTAATTGATATCCAATCCTAATATCGGTTCCCATTTGTAGGACAGCACGCATTGGACACCAAAAAACTGGTTTCACTGTCGGAACAGAATTTGGTCGACTGTTCCACAGCTGAAGGAAACGCCGGATGTGGTGGAGGTCTTATGGATCAGGCTTTCGAATATGTCATCAAAAACAATGGCATCGACACCGAAAAGTCTTATCCTTATGAGGCTGTCGACGAACAGTGCGCATACAAGAAAGCATCCCTGGGCGCTCAGCTGACCGGCTTCACTGATGTAGTCACTGGTAACGAGACAGCACTTCAATCAGCTGTGGCTACTGTCGGTCCGATCTCTGTTGCCATCGACGCCTCATCCATGTCCTTCCAGTTCTATACTACCGGAGTCTATGACGACACCGAATGCGGTAACCAACAGGAGAACCTTGATCATGGTGTCACTGCTGTGGGATACGGCACTCAAGACGGCAAAGCCTACTGGCTGGTGAAGAACTCATGGGACACAACCTGGGGTGAGAAGGGATACATCCTGATGTCCAGAAACAAGGACAACCAGTGCGGTATCGCCACAGACGCCAGTTATCCGACTGGAGTTCACTAATCAATCAATATTTGTATTCTTTTTGCTGTAAATTCACTTTTTATACGAAATAAATAAATTTATTTTAAATTCAATTCTTTTTATTTATTATTCAATGAAATTGTTTTCCAAAATTATTTACAATTACTCATTAACCCTTGCATCTGACCATGATAAAGTTGTGAGCAAAATTAGAATACTGTCTAAATGTGTTTGCGTGGCTCACCACTACAGCACTGCTATCCATGAAGATTCAGAATGCGGTGGCCAACCAAACAACCTTGATCAGTGTGTCACTGCGTTTGGATACGCTTCTGAGGATGGAAAGCCTACTGACTGGTGAAGAATTCATAGGCAGAACCTATGAATTTCCAGAAACAATGTGGTATCGCAATGGCCACCAGTTTCCCGACTGGTATTCACTAATGTATATTTGATTGTGTTTTCTATAAAATATCTCTTTTAATAAAATAGTAAAAATATTTCTACGGGTGTGTCCTAGATCAAAATTCAGGGAGAGCAGGTTTCATGCCATAGTCCCTTCTGCGTGCCTCTGATTTACAATAAACAGGAACAGTGTACTTATCCATGTTAATTTTATCGATTTATTGATATCATATTTTAAATTTATTTGTAATTTTTAAACAACAAATTATATTATTTATTCCTAAAACTATTCTGGATCTAAACAGTCATATTATGATCAAGGCTATTTTAATCATAGATTCAGGGAATTAAATAATTTTTACGGATAATAAAATGAAAATAGGAAGTCAAACACAGTTGACAAAGGATGTGGATGATAAAAAAATATTGAAAATCAAAATGATTTCGTTATAAAAACAAACTGAAAATCATTTAAAATCTGAAATCTTTTCAAATTCAAAATCACTTTAATATTCATCAAAACTATTACTCAATTATGCGTTCATTTGCTATAATATTATTGTTTTCTCTTCTGTTGATCGTCGGCACCAGTGCGCGCAGTCCACCCAGTAAGCTTTCTCATGCAACACATGACTGAGCAAACATCAAAGTACACTTCCTTATTTACTGACTTATTTAATTGTGTTTAATTTGCCCAGGGTGCCTGAATGGCCGATACGACAGGTGCAGTAATCCATGTGCGCGTACGTGCGAGGATGGTAATGTGCCCAATCATAGACTTCCACAATGCTTGAATTGTGTGCCTGGTTGTATTTGTAATCCAGGCTTTATCAAAGTCAGGAGAGAACGTGAAGATTCGCACCGATGTGTTCCGATCAGATCGTGTCCTAAAAATCGTTTTAAAAATTAATTTATAATGTTTTCAGTTTTTACTAATTTTTTTTGAATAATTGAACTCAAGTTCATTTATTATTATAATGTAATTCCAGAAAACACTGTATTTTACTCAATATTTCGAATATAAAGAAAATTAAATTGATTTTATCGAAAAGCACATCAGGTTTAAATGCAAATAAGACCTGGATATATCTAAAAAGTGTGACAATACGATAAGCTATGTCATTTTCTTGTTTGCTATTGTTATATCAGTAATTAATCGTTCGTTTGTTACTTACAGTTAAGGTATTATTAGAAACAATTATTTATCGGTTAATAAAATATAGATTTGTTTTATCAATAATTGTCATGAGTTTACCCACTCTTAGACTTACATCATATGATCTAATTCTTGCAATTATTTTCTTATAAATGTCTGAGAACTCAGTCATAATTTAATTAATCCATTCATAAGAATAACATTAAAAGAATATGAAGTTTATTGTAGTTTTAGCTCTGGTTTGCGCGGCTTCGGCTATAAGACTCTCCAAGGAAGAGGTCGACCAACAGTTCAATCTGTTTAAGAGACAGTTTGACAGACAATATAACGGTTTGGGAGAAGAGTCAGCCCGTCGTGCGATCTTTGAGCACAACTACAAATACATCGTTGAGCACAACATCAGAGCCGCCAATGGAGTTCACTCTTTCCGGTTGGGTGTCAATCAATTCGCTGACTTGACTAACGAAGAGTACAACCATCAGGTCAATGGATACCGGGCACATTCGGGGCACAATTCAGTTCAATATAATGGAGAGTCAATAGATTTGCCGGCAACTGTTGACTGGAGAACCAAGGGTATTGTGACACCTGTTAAGAATCAGGGACAGGTACAAGCATTATACCCAACTTTTTTATTTTATTATATTCAATCACCTTGCTCATTTCGTTTACATAGTGTGGTTCCTGTTGGGCATTCAGTGCTGTTGGCTCACTCGAGGGTAAAATATGAATAATAAATAAATTTATACTGGTCAAGATTTTATCAATTTAGTTGATTAACATAGAACAAAAAAAGGCATTCTCAGTGCCCTGACTCAATTTTGCATTAATTGATTTTAAATATAATTACATTTTTTATTAATATTAATAATATTTCATTCATAGGATTACACGCATTGAAAACCCAAAAACTAGTCTCACTGTCCGAACAGAATTTGGTCGACTGTTCTTCAGCTGAAGGGAATATGGGCTGCGGTGGGGGTGATATGGAGGAGGCGTTCATATATATACAGAAGAATAAAGGGATCGACACTGAAAAGGCCTATCCATATGAAGCTGCAGACGACTCGTGCCGATACAAGAACACGACCCGAGGGGCTCAGATCACGGGCTATACTCAGGTGGCGGTTGGGGATGAGTCGGCACTGAAGTCAGCCGTCGCTAAAATAGGTACGATCTCTGTTGGCATCGACGCTTCATCCATGGCCTTCCAGTTCTACACCACCGGAGTCTATGACGACACCGAGTGTGGCAATTCACCCGACGACCTTGATCATGGTGTCACTGCTGTAGGATATGGCACTCAAGACGGCAAAGACTACTGGCTGGTGAAGAACTCATGGGACACAACCTGGGGTGAGAAGGGATATATCCTGATGTCCAGGAACAGTGACAACCAGTGCGGTATCGCAACCGAAGCCAGTTTTCCAGTCGGTGTTCAATAAGAATATAAATATATTATTATTATATTTAAAAAGTTTTTTTTATTGTAATATAAATAAAATAATTGCGACTCAAAAATAATTCATAGGGTATAGTGTGCGGGTCAGGCAGTTAAGTATTCTCGCAAAATCAAGTCTGACTCAAAAACAATCGAAAATAAATACTATTTTTAGTTCTCATTATTACTAGTATACAACCCGTTATTATCAATGTCTAATCAGAATCGGACTATATTAACACCCAGCACATTGCTACTTTGCGGCGACACAACTATTGCTTTTCCATTTCAGAGATTCAGAGATTTCATAAAATTGTAATCTTAGCCAACATTAGGCCGAATCCTCTTCAGCTATGGGTGCGATATATTACAAGGTTTCCAATTGTTTTACTTTTTTACAAAACGGAGAAAAATGTCATAAAATTTCCAATTATTGAATACAATTCCTTTAAATAAAAGGAAGTATAAAATCACTTTTCAAAGGATGAGGAAGATATGAAAAAACATTTTTCTTTTTCCAACTTATACTCCGTTATAAATATGACTCAGTTTTAGCTACTCTTATATCAATTGAATTGAAATTTAATATTCTTTAGTGTCGTTACAGAAATTGAATAATGCATTCATTCAATACAATACTCATATTATTTTCAATTCTATTCATTGTCTGCATCAGTGGTCGCAGTCCTCCTCGAGGTATGTCTCCTTCATAATCTGGTCACAGCTTATATAAAGTATTTGAATTTCAATATTTCAATAATCATATACTTTATAATCATATGAATAGTTTGCTTGAATGGAGTTCTGTCCGAATGTCGCAATCGTTGTGAACGTACCTGTGCTGATGGCTTTCGTGAGTTGCCTAGATGTTTATCCTGCGAGTATGGATGCAAATGTAATCCGGGTTACATGAAAATCAATAAACATGCGGATGAGTGTGTCTCTCGTAAGGGTGATATTTGCAACGATCTTCAGACAAAATGGGTCAAGAACAACATAAAGATTCAACCTATCTAAGTTATTTGTATAAAGCATTCGATCAACGTTTGAAACTTCAGAATATTTTTTTCATTATCTCAATAATTGTTTTCATTGTACAGACGGGGAATCAAATGTGTGCTTCACTCTGAGTAATACATTTTATCTTATTTTTGGTAAATTCTGAACTTTTTCGATGAATTTTATTGATATATCAGTTTTGAATCAAATAATTTTTTTTTGAATAAAAGTTTAATAATTTTTTTACAAAATTATTTTAATCTCAACTGATGTGTAAAATCATCGAAAGAAAACAGGTATTACTCAGTGGAACACATATTTGACTCCACGTACTTAACAAGAATATCAATATTTACCCAAATGTTAGTCATATTTCTATAGTTTAATAAATAATATAATATTTGTCGCAATAAAAGTAAAATAATCTAAAATTAAAAAATTTGATAAACAAAATATGTGGAAGATTAGATCAAATTCTCAAATATTAGACATTTATTTCTATTATTTCATTCAAAATAAATGATTTCATCGCAAAGATATAAATGGGCTTCAGAGGGGTCTATAGGGGTAGAGCCACAATCATAAGGCAATAAATGCGGTAACAAAGCTACAAAAATTTTTGGCCTGATCATTATCCATCGCTAACAAGATCAAAAACAGTATTCACTTCACTTCACAGATAAGTATCAATTCATCGAAAAAATGTGCGAAGATCAGTTGTTCCTATACAATCCTTCTACTGGGTAATTTTCAAAAAAACTTAGTGAACTTTCCGAACTAAATTATCGAGAATTAGCCTAGAATAGTTTAGCTAGAATAGAATAGTTAGTCGAAAATATATAATGATTCGAAGAATTAACTCTTCGAACAATTGATTTTCAAAGAATTGCCAAGGATGGAAAACTTTTCACCCCTTTTATTACTTACAACAAGAATAGCTTCCGGTTTATAAACAACTGAATTTTAAAATGTAAGTAAAAAATAAATATAAAATACTTTTCCAAGGATGAGGAACTTGTTGATTGAGGAAAGCACAAAAATTACAATTAACGACATTTTCAATATATAAATATTGCTTTAATTCTCATTGAATTCGTTTATTCAATGTTTAATATACTTTAGAGTCGTTACAGAAATTGAATAATGCATTCATTCAATACAATTCTGCTATTATTTTCAATTCTATTCATTGTCTGCACCAGAGCTCGCAGTCCTCCTCGAGGTATGTCCTCTTCATAATAGTTCATAACATTGATTCAGTCTATACTTTAATTAAAACGTAAAATAGAGAATATATTTGCTCGGGCATATTTATAATCTTGCTCATATTAATATTATAGTTTGTTTGAATGGTGTTCTGTCCGAGTGTCGCAATCGTTGTGAGCGTACCTGTGCTGATGGCTTTCGTGATATGCCTCATTGCTTGTCTTGTGAACCAGGCTGTAAATGTAATCCGGGTTATATGAAAATCGATAAACATACTGATGAATGTGTCTCAGAAACCGGTCATATCTGTAAAAATCTTCAGTCAAAATGGTTCAAGGCAACGTAAAGATCAAAGATGACTGAATTAACTATACTGTACTTGATCAATCCATTTTATTCATAATTAAAAACTTAAGAATACATGTATAATGTTTTTATTGTCTTTGATTTGAGCTTAAATTCTATTGATTCCATGAATAATGTAATGCTTTTCTGAATAACAGAACATTAAGTGAAATAAGTTTTGTTTAATTATTATTTGAATTCAATTAATTATTTTTCATATTTTAATCTTTTCTTAAATATGAGTTGGAATACAATTTTTAAACAAATTATTTAAAACTTGTCTGAATATCAGAACTGAAAAACTTTATTGAAACTGAAAAAATATGAATGAAATGAACAACTGTCTGAACGTAAACAATAAACATATGGATTAGTGATTCAAAAAGTGTACTCAAAATGAATACATATTATTCACTGAATTTATTTTCATTATATTTATTAAAACTTATTTACATATATTCGTGCAAACAATGCGGTAAACCCTGGAAAACACCCTTTGAATCATCAAGAATACTAAGGGGCGAAACAGCCCCATCACATTTTTACCCCTGGATGGTATACATGGAAATCAGCCGCAAAGCCATTACCGGTGCCGAAGAGGAGGTCATTTGCGGCGGAACTCTCATTACTGACCAATGGGTGCTAACAGCAGCTCATTGTTTTCAATTTTCCAACACAGGTCAGTTAATAGTAGCAAAAATTACTCTTGGTGAATATGTGACCGACTGGGTGGATGGCATGGAATTATGGACCAGTGCTGAACAGGTATTATTCAGTAAATTTGATCACTTCTTAATTAACTATAAATGAAGTTTAAGTTTAGCCACAATTTCACTCAGAATTAATTCCCTTGACTACCCAGTTCATTCTATTGCTTACATTAGCAGAATATTATTTTCCTTTTGAATCAGATAATTGTACATGAACAATATAACCAAGATAAAGTACAAAATGACATTGCTCTGGTCAAACTGAATTTGACTCTGGATTTCAAAGGAAAGCACAAATATTTATCGCCAATATGTCTACCAAAAGCTCAAATATCTATAGTTGGAAAGCCATGCGAAGTGTCCGGGTGGGGTCATGTGCTGGAGGGTAATGAGCAAGAAAACTTAATGTCGAATGTGCTTCAAGTGGCAAAAGTACCCGTCAGGAAATACTCGTTCTGCAGCCAAAAATGGGGCCAGGATTTCAATTCAAGATCACAATTATGTTCTGGTCTTCTGGATGGAAACGAGGGTGAATTTTGCCAAGGGGATTCTGGTGGACCATTAGCTTGCTTAGATGCTAGAAAAATATATGTTCAGCATGGCATTATATCGTACGCACAGAAAAATTTTTGTGGCTCTAAAACAAAGCCTGGTGTTTATACCAAGGTTGCTTTTTATATGGATTGGATTCAACAGAATATAGGAATAGATTTTTAGTAATAATTTTAGTCCAATCGATACACTGAACCATTTAATCGTTGTTTTAATCATTTTATAAATTTTTGTAAATATGTTAATAAATGTAAACATATTTGAATTATATTTCAATTAATTAGAATTCAATTCTTTATAATTATTGAATAATATTGAAATTGAGAAAAAATAAAGTTTTATCGGAATATTTGGATAAATAATATAAATCCGGGCATAAAATATTAGCTAAAAAGATGTGGTCTAAAGGATTAACTTGGTTGATTAACTACAATAGACCAGGAGAGTTAATCTAACTCTGGAAGCAATATAACTAAATTACGAAATAAAATAATAATAAGTTTGAATACAATTATACGAAATTCAGTGTTTGATATCGTCGAGACATTCCTACAAAATAAAGGTGCAGTATACTTTTTAATAATTGACTAATCAGAGTCATAATTGACTATAGCCTACAATATATTGATTCCACTTCTCGTTCTGAATACTTTCCGTCCACTTAACAGACTTTTTGTTCCAACACTTCAATACCTTAGAAAATATTTTGCAAATAAAATATAAATTAATAAATAATATAATAATTGAAACGACTATTGAATTACATTAACATTTTCATAGAAGTCACAAATGGGTGGCTTTGAACCGATATTCAGTTTGGAGTCTTTGCGGCAATCATTCAGTACATCAATCAACTGAAAAGTAATCATAATTTATATATACCGTAAAATTGCGCTCCAATTGTCTACATCTGCTGAAAGTTGAATACAAATAATCTATAAAATCAATACCTCTTTTGCTTTTGAATTACAGGTTTGGATAGCATTTGTTTGATCAGTGTTCAACTGAAGATCACAGAGATGTTCAAAACCATAAATGGATCCGCTTTTCATTATACACCACTTCAATGATATTTTTGTTAATTTCTTTGTATTATATTTATTATAATTTTTATTTAACCTCAAAATCATTCTCTACGGCATCGATAGCATCAAAATCTTCGTCGATCTGATTAGCCATGAACTTTTTGCCATAAATTTCTCCCGTCTTATTGAACATACAGTCCATTACCTTATAATAAACAATAATATTTTTAATTCAATTAATTTATTTTTAAATATTTAATAAAAAATATTTATTAATATTTATACAAACTTTGAAATCCTTTTCATTTAGAAAATAGGAGCAAACGGTCGATATTTGATCAGTCAGTGTATAATCCCTTTCCTTTTTCAAACATATTTCCAGTAATTTCTTTCTCTATTATATAATGCAGTGATTAAGGAGACAAATTGAGCAAGTACAATACAGTCACAAAAATTACCTCTGGTCTCATTAGTTTATCGCATTTAAACAAACTCTCGGTTTGTTCCTTGGTCGCATTCCCGGTGCAATATTTTCGACCAACAAGTGTCCAGGAATAGATACTGATGCCGGAAACTCTCATATGCTCTTCCAAATAGATTGCTATAAAAGCAAAGAAAATAAAACAAATTTTCATATTTTTTTTTATTAGACTAGAAATGAATAATTTTTTTCGATATTCAATACAACTCTTTAGAGGAAAAGTAAAAAAATTGAATGTTTTTATTCAATTGCGAGTCTTATTCATCTATAAAATTAGTTACACTGATCCAGATTACAACGCCTTTATTGAATTGCTTTAGAAATGATATTCTTTAGAAATGAACAATTTTGAAAATATTATTTACATAATCAACACCTGTCCTCATAATTGGCCACTTTTACGCAAATAAGTTATACGAAATTATATAATAAAAGATCGAAAAATAGTTTCAAAATATTTATTATTTAATACAATATATTTATTGATTTCATTCATTCATATTTTCAATTCATGCATAACTGCAGAGGTGCTCAAAAATGGGAAGTTTAGTTGAAGATCAAACATAGGTTTTCTGTTATAAAAATTTTACCCCTAGACCGCCCCTATACTGGCTCGGCTTGATCCTCCTAGACAAAATCGAGGTTGACCACTGGAATTGATTAGTCTGGTCAGCTCTGGGTCGATATTAATATAGGAAGATTGAGCCAGACTGCTTTTTATTTATTGAATGAGTCGATCAGATCTATTGATCATAATTTGATTAGTGATTCTAACAATGATTATTAAAATACATTCTCTCTCTCTCTCTCTCTCTCTCTCTCCTCTCTCTCTCTCTCTCTCTCTCTCTCTCTCTCTCTCTCTCTCTCTCTCTCTCTCTCACTCAAATCGAACAAGGTAAAAGGTACTGGCTATAGAT
>JAQIWA010002782.1:0-12254 GCA_034693305.1 Eueremaeus valkanovi | reverse complement strand
TGATAAAAAGTTAACACTTTATGTACTTTAATTAATTTTAAACCTAAATCCATATATAATTTTAAATTTTTAATATGAATTACATAATGTTTTTTATCGTAAAAATCAAGTATCAATTTATCAGTCGGCCTATAATTTATACCATATTTCTTCAATTTTTCAATAATTTCTTTCTGATAACTGGATAATTCATTATAATTAATTTTACGCTTAATTGGGGCTAATGGATAATCTGAATGTTCATCGAATTTGCCAGATGGATATTCTAAATCGACTTCTAATATATAACCAATATCACCATTACAGTCGATTTCATTCCAATTGATTTTTTTGATTTCATCCTTGGTGAGCCATTCAAAATCTTTCAATGGTAACAATTCAGACATTGCATATCCGTATAAATTGTTGGCTGAAAATAAATATCAATTATTCATAAGAATATTTATATAATTATCAAACACTCACCATCAAAATAAACTAAATATTTCGATTCTTCATCTGGGTTGAATTTTTCAAACATATTTAAATTATTTGCTTTTGAATATCTTTTTGAAACTTGACTTATGCCTCCGCGTATATTTTGCTCAATGAATAAGTATTTGTCTACATCACTTAATAAATCTATTTCTATATTAGTATATTTTAACATTGCATTCCATGATAGACTTGGAATTGAGTAATAATAGCATGGATCTAACCCATAAATTTTAAGTGTTTTTTTTCGGAAAACAGTGAATATATCCGCTAATAGAGAGGTATCTAATAATACATATAAATCATGAAAATCTGCAAGATTTTCACAATTAAATCGTTTCCATATATATTTTGCGTTCTGATATTTTTTCTCATCGATATGAGAAGAGTTCAATGAGGAATAAAATTTCTCAATTCCTGGTAGTTTTTTTTCATGAAATTTATCGAAACTATCCATATATTCATAAGGATAAACTGATTTATTCAATAAAACATTTATATCAAAAGTAGAAAGTAATCCATATTTTTGTTCAAAGATTTTTTTTGTTATTTTGAAATTTTCGATTCCAGAATTTCTCAAATTATTTGTAAGTGAATCTAGAGAAGTATTTAAAAATTGATAAGAATCTAAAAATTTTATATTGTCTAAACTGAAACTCAGAAACTTTTCTGTGGTCTTAGGTAAGACTTTGCAATTCTTAAAATATTTCTGATCTAATTCTTTTAATATTAAATTTGAATCGAAATTTTTTAGATTATGAACTATTACAGGTATTTGTTTAGGTGATTTATAGTTTATATTACAAATCAAATGAGCAGCCCCTCTATATAAGCCTGTTCTATGATCATGGTCTTTACATTTTATATCAAAATATCCTATATTTTGGTGACAAATGTGACAAATATTTGAACTGACATAATTCTGCTTTTCAAATTTAGTAAGTTCTTTTAATGGTACAATTTTATTCATTGAAATCAATAAGTTTTTGGTTGATTTGAATAAATTTTCCAAGAAGTCTTGAACGCAATTTTCACCATGATAAATTCTGTGGTAAATTATATCTCCTTCAATATCGACAATAATCATTGAATATCCACAACCAATGAAATTTTGATATAATTCCGATTTTTCAGAAATTATTTTTGAATTTTTCTTTACAATTGTTTCAAAATCCAAGTAGATAATGAATGGATACTCTAAATCAATGTAAACAATTAATTTAATTTTTATTTTTTATTCTTAAAATTAAAATTAAATTCAATAATTACCAATTTGGTGATTAAAATCACCAAATTTCATAGTTATATTATGCACAGGTAATTTCACATTTGAAGGATTCATACAGTAACATTTATCTTCATGTAATTTTAATTTTTGTTGGCTAATGAATGATTGCAAGCAATTTCTACAAAAATGATGCAAATTTCCACCGGCTTTTCCGCAGAAGCGATTAAAATTTTTAATTAAAAAATAATGTTCATTGTATAACAGAAGATTCACGGAATTTTTAGCTTTTCTTTTTGAAATTCTGATTGGGAATATTTCATTCTTTCGACCAATATCGTAATAGCCATAAACGTTTATAGACAGGCTAAATTTTGCATTATTTCTTTCAAATTTTTCAACTTTATTCAACTCCATTGGAAATTTAACATCATTCAAATTGAATTTATCGACATATTTTTCATAATATTTTGGATAATATTGTTGATACGTATGTTGAGTAGGATATAATTTTGCAATAATAGAATAAAGAAAACATTTATTATCCTTATTTTTGATATTAATTATAGCTTTTTTATTTTTCAATTTTTCAGGCAGTGGTGTATGACAACCTCCATATTTCGTGATATATTTTCCAATTCTTACATCCAAACGAATAATTCTTTCTACAACCCAATTACTTCCATTTATACTGTATTCTTGTAATTGATTTTCAAGTTCATTGACATTATTTGATAAATAATTTTCGAATAATTTCATGTGAGATATGAATTTAGATTTTGTTGTAAAGTAACCGATTTGTTCTACAATCAATTCCTTATCCAATCTGTTGAACAATATTTGCAAACAAAATTGTGTTTTGATTGCACCGATATTATTTATATTATTTGCGAATAGATTTTTTATATCTTTTAAATAATATTTAAAGAAATTTGAAAGATCTTTATAATTGGTTTCATTAATTAATTCGTATTGAGAGAGGAAATTTTTGAATGCACTTCTGGTTTGATGGAATCTTGAATTTTTAATTAATTCTTTTCCTAAACCAGTACTGTATCCAATTTGTATTTTCGGAGCAGTTTCAATTTTACCAGTAAATTGAAAATCTTTAGAATTTTTACAAACTTTCTTGTGTTTATTCAAATCATCACAGAATAAATCACAATTGACACAAAATTCTCTCTTATGAAAATATTTTTCGTGAACTAAATATTCACTTTTTTCTTCGAATTTGTTGTTGCATTCATAACATTTAAAAATGAACATTTCTGAAAAAATAAAAAATATATTAATAAATGCTCAAGAAGTTAAATATTAGAAAATAACTGTGCATGAAGTTGACATGAAATTTAAATATTAAATCATATAAAAATATTTTTGTTTTGCAACTCATAATTTTAGCCATCAATTTGATGCTAAGATCTGTTAGCCGCGAAGTAATTTTAATTTGTCTTCTAGGCTCTGACACCAAGCAGTGCAGACTGTGAGATAATAATATGACATGTTATTCCAGATTTTAAACTGTTCCTCGGATGAGGATTTACAAAAAGATTGAAACTTTTTGTAGATTTATTTAATAAATAAAATCGCTTACGTTTTTGAGAAGCTGCCCGTCTGTCTGTCTGTCTGTCCATCCACCATTGTTGTAAAATTTTTAAAAATTTGGGAGTTATACTGATTTTAAAATTTTTAATATTTTAGAATATAGATGGGTGAAAATACATTTCTCGATATCTTTCTCTGAACCGAACGTTTGCATCAGTCCGATGACTAAAGCTGATTAAAGACAGAAATCAGAATCTGACTGAAAAACCGGTTCTGTTTAGTGCTTCAAAGACTTTAAAACTTCGGAACAAAACCGGTTTTTTATTCAAAGCTTTTATTAAGCTTTAGTCATCCGACTGATAGAAGTGCTTTTGCTGTCACTCACTTTCACCCTTTCTATATTTTAGAATATTTGAAATTTTGCAATAATGTTGTCATTGTTAGAATAGTTAAAGCAGTGTTATTAGAGCTTAATACTTTTGATATTAATGTTAATTGACCCAATGGTTATGTTCTAATGGTTATGTTATCACCCAAAGATCTAATGTATACTCTCTGGTAATAATGCTCGTGCTTGTTGATTTATAATAATTTAAAAAATTTTAAATTCAAAACAATAGATATCACTTCCAGTAGAACTATCAAATTAATAGAAAATTCATTATTGATAATAATGTCAATTGACACACATAACTTTAAAGGTTGAATTCATCATCTTTAGATACAGAGTATAATCGTTAATAATAGAGTTCGTGATTGTTTCAGAATGTCTAAAAATTTGTATAAAATGAGCTTTTATTATCTCAGCATCTCAGCCACCAAAATATTGGATCTTTGAGTTTAGCTCAGTTTTGAAAAATATTTTAGCGGCGCATATATATTAATATATATATGGATCCATCTTAAACAAGTACTTGTTTATTGGACACTGGAACTTTGCCATTCGCTCGCAATATTAATCGACCTGGCTTAATCAATGGTCTGAGATACAAGATACTACAGTATCATTACAGATTAAAGCTCATTTATTAAAATATTTATAGACATTTTGGTGAATATACACCTGTTATTATGATTTAATAAAATTATTTTATGGAAATGAAATTTTTCAGTAATTTAAAAATATAAATGTTCAAATCAGATGAGAAGAAATTTAAATAATAATTTCAGAAACAAATAGTGAAAATAAATAATTGATAATAAATTGAAAATTAAAGTATTCTAATTCATGCAGTGCAAATATTAGTAACTTCTAGGTAAAATTCACAAATAATTTTTGAAAGATTTTTATTGTGATTATTTTGCATTGCTCAAACTTCATATACCCTTTTGGATTTTGCTTTATAGCCTGATGAAATTTGCCTATTTGCAAATAAAAGTCATCCTGTTCAAAAAACGCAACAGTTTTAAAATACCCTGATACTTTTCAATAAATTTTATCAACTATCATTTTGCCATGTTAACAGTGCTATTTAAGTGCTAGAGGTGTTGCACAAAAAAAATTAACCCCGAAGAAAAGTTCTTTGTTAAGTGCTCTATAAAATTTTAGTTTTCAGTAGACTATCTAGTCTGGTTTAGGCTCCAGCTTCGTTTAGGCTTGTCAATGGTATTTTGTATGTTTATATATATATATATATTCTTTACTGTACCCTACATACGGATATGTATAAATTTCTCTTTAAACACTTCTCTGCCAAAATAATAAAGATGTCTGCCGTTGCAATGACTATAAGGGATACAATTATTATATCCAATTGCATGCATAACATGTATTTCTAATGAAATTTAATTTTATAGCAAACATCACATGAATATAATATTTTAAATGATCTACTTTATTATTTTCATTCCACGTTAATTTATATTTAAATAAATTGATTTATTGAACATTGATTTAAATAATATTTGTAATAATGATTAGCAGAGTTTGCTTTGTTTATATCAAGCACATTGTGATTATTATTGATTCCACTTTCAGGCATAGCTCTGATTCGTTCATACATTTCACGAAATGAATGCATTCAAATACGATATTACACTCCACAGTATTGTTCCGAAATAAATTCCCAATCCTTTATATTCCTATATTTGAAATTTTTTAAAAATGACTACGTGTCTGACATTCAATACAATATTTCTTAATTTCGAGTGCTTTAAATGTAAGACATTAAAGATTATAAAGCAATAAAACAGTTTTATGAATATCAGAATCAGTGAGAGTGTCACAAAGTATATGATATATTAATGCTATTAAATATCCGTCAGACCAGACCTGTCAGAAAGGCCAAAACATTTTGTCATGAATGGGGGAAACACTGTGGCAAAGCTGCATAGATGAGTGTGGTGTCATCATTACATATAAAAGGGTAGTTAATACAGCTCAATAATTAGCAGGTGAACTCTCAAACGCAGTTCAACACTTTTGAACTTGGTACTTTTCATATGAATTCGCATTCTTGAACTTGAATGCGAACAGACACATGAGAAAACATTATATTTTATTTAACATACAAGTAAATATTTTTCATTCTATTGGCCCCAGACTGCTATAACCGGTTAGATTGCCGTATTAAGATCACAGACATTTCTCAATTGTAACTTTATATGAATAAATCAAGAAATTAATTTTAAAATTCAGTTTTACTCATTATATGACAAACAATAACTAGTTTAAGAATAAGTTTGTAATTATTTTTCATACAATTTATTCAGAAATATAATTAGAATTAAAATAAAGTTAAACATGCCAGGCAGATTATGACTTTGATGCATGTATGCAAAACAATTCTCAAGTTTATTACAAGCTGATTCAATAGAGGGAGTTAGAGGGAGTGATGAAAATCTATTGAACCAAATAAATTCTAATAAACTAAATCTATATTTACCATGAGTGGCAGTATCCTGTCAGTATGCTTTCATCATCAATCTTTATATAACAAGTTCATAGAAAGCAACAAATAAGACCCTACTAATAAAATGAGGTTTGGATAGGAATAAAATAATTAGTATAGACTTCCAATGAATAAAATAACCAATGAATACAATTTAACATACAGTTCAATATTGAGACTGTATTGCAAATGAGTGACAACTCATTTTCAAACATGTTTAGAACGGTTTATAAGTTTTAAGACATAAAGACAGGGATTAATAATGTGCTATATTTAGAAACGGATTTTTAACATTAGATTCTGCTTGATCATAATTTTTATTATAAGCAACGAACATTTATTTAGTTCCCAAAATAAAGGCTGGCCAGGCCTGGTCTAAATTATAATCATTAGATCTAGAGCATATTAATGTAAATCACGTTTGTGCTTATTTTTTAAGATATATATCAAAAACGTAATCAATGCAAAAATATAATTTTATTAAATTTTGAGAATATAAAAATATTTATATATAAATGAATGCTTTAATTTGGAAAATATTTAATAAAAATTTAATTTTGAATCAACAATTTGTTGAATGAAAGAATATATAAATGATATAATTTTGAAAATTATATCTATATTCGTATATAAATATTCAAATTATTTTTTATTCTCTTTCATTTCGACAATTTTCTTAGTTGCTTCAAGAAGATGTTTGACCGAATCTGGTTCCAATTCAAATACCCAGAAAAACTTTGGTGTTTCGTTTGGTTTATCCAGTCTATATTTAGTGAATCCAATCTGACCATCTTTGCTTATAACAATTGCATCCTGAAATCAAATTATAATTAAAAATATTAATAATTTTGAAAAATATTACATTATATTAATTCAAAGAATTACTTTTTTCCCAATAAATATCCAACGTGCAAATTCATTCTTAGAATTTTGAACATTGAACGGGTCATTCACATTGGAACCTAAAATTAATGTTAATTACCAAGAACATATATGATTTTAACAAAATTCAATTTAGTTTAAATTTCAGGTCAACTTTTATAGCACAAAAAATATTAATATATAATGAAAAATACCTTTTTTAGTGGGTTTCGCCTTTGAATTGTCAACCTTTTTGGTCTTCTTTGGTCTCTTCGCTTTTGTCACCTTTTCATTGATGCCTTCATCCGAAGATGAACTACCACTTTCAGCAGATGACTCCATTTTAGTTAAAAATTTACTTAAAAATATTTTTACTAAAATATAACAGAATAATAAATTTTTGTGACTTATATACCTAAATACAATTAATATAATCTGTATTTATCTTTAAAAAAAATTATCTGAGTGTCTGTTTAATTTCTTGATTAAATTTATGAAAATTATTGCTTATGCTTTAAAAATATGTTTAATAAATGATTTATTAATAGATTGCATTTTTTAAAATCTTAAATTGATATCAAATATTCAGACTTGACTAGTCTTAGGTTCAAAAGGGGGTAGACATCCTGGGATTTGTTCTGACTATCCCTACCAACTGTTCGAGTGAAAAACATTTGCAAAAAACTCGAAAATGGCACACATTTGGACGAAGTAATCTGATTCATTGTGCTCTTTTCACCAAAATTTAGACTGACCCCCTTTGGCTCGATCAAGTCTGGCCACCTCTGATTAGTTTTTAATTTTACAAGATAAATACAGATAATATTATTTGTGACTATGAATTTTTTATTTAAAAAAGTATTTATTAAATATTTTAAGTATAAGCAATAATTTTGATAAATTTAATCAAGCAGATATTTTCTCATCTGTATTTATCGTTTAAAATATCTAAATATCTGCTTAATTTCTTGATTAATTTATTTATAATTTATGCTTACTATTTAAAATTATGTTTATTAAATAAATTATTCATTAATTGCATTTTTTTAAATCTTAAATTGATATAGACTGATATTTAGATTAGAATATCATAATTTGAATAACAAGGTAGATTAGATATTATAATATCTACAGTATCTTATATGCTCAGTGATAAGCAATACAGAAATTATATGTAGGGGTAACCCCCGTTCCACTTAAAATTTTAGCAGAACCTGACCACCCTCCCCCCTAAATTATTGAAATACAAATTACCCTGATACAATATTTTTATGTTACATTTTATGAAATAAAAATATTGGAAGCGAGTATTCTCTTGATCTAGTCTTTTCAATGACTTATTTATTCTTTTCTTTAATTCGTTTATTTAACCTTTGCTCATATTTTCGCTTAATTTTGTTGGACACAATCAATCTATTGAGCACTTTAACTTTCCTTTTCAACTCATTTGCATGGATTTCATAAATCTTTTCGTTTTGTTTATACAATTCATTAATCCTTTTGTTAACCAAAACTAAAATCTTGTAATTTTTATGTAAATCTTCAACTTCTTTTCTGATACTCTCATCGTTTGATCCATATATGCTTTCATTGTGATTCTTCTTTTCGTTAATTAGTTTCAGATCACTTTTATGCCTATCATTCATTTCATTCAAACTCAGTTCCATTCGTCTGTTCTCTGATGTGATTAATCTGTTCTGTCGCTTCACGTCTTCCAAATCCCTTACTTGCTTCGCATTGGTCATCCTCAGCTGATTCACTTCCTTCTGGAGCTTGTTTATCTGGTCCTGTTTGCTCTTCATCTGTTGTTCGATAGCACCCGAGCCATTCAATGCGCTCACTTTCTGTACTTGTACGTTCTGTCCCATTTGTATATACATTGGTCTCATTTGAGCTGCATTTGTTGTCTCTGTATTATATGACGGGATTGTACACACAGTCGGTATATTGGCATAGAAGAGCACATTCGGTTGTGTTGTATTGACCAGTGATCCACTTGCTATCAGCCTCTTATTTTCAGCCATTTTTTAGAAAATATATAAATTGATAAAATGAATGAATATTTTAAAACAATGGAAATTTTGTAATTTAATTGTAATTGCAAGTCTCAGTAGAATGCTATTCTGATTTATATATATATATATGTGTACAGCATATGCACTCTATTTTGATAATTCTGAATATTTGAAGATAATTGATTCAATTTATATTCATATCTATAGTATTCATATTTAGTAATCTGCTCTTATCCCATCCAACCTATTGCCAAATTTTTTAAATATTAAGGAAACAAAAATATTCCTTGTTATAAATTTTTATTTAAAGAAAAAACAAATTAATCAATATTTCATTTCTAATCAAATAAGAAGATAAAATATTCAGATAATATTTAGATAAAAGTTTGTTAACTATGCAAAATTAATTTGAGAATTATCTAATATGAAATCTTAGCAAAATTATTAATTATGAATAATTTTATTATAATTATATTTTTTTGATATAATTTAAACATAAACTTAATATAATTTAATCTGATTTATTATTCGTATAAATATAAGGTTATTAATTCTTTGCTTAATATAGTTTAATATTTGTGTGAATTCTAAATATGGATGTATTCAAACAAATACCATATTTTACAAAAAGTCCTACTGCTTATATCCCTAAATTATACCGTGAATATAATGGGAAATTTATATATAATCTCTATTCCCCTATAAATGGTTCTGATATTCCTAGGGGTAGTAAAATAATAAGGACTGAATTAGACATCATCATCCCTTCAGGTGTTGATTGCTATCTTAAGTCAATAAACTTCGAGGAAAATGGAAAATACATGAGAGATAATTCATATGAAAGAGGTCTGATTATGCTTGAATCAGGCAAACAGCACTCACTTGATTTTCGTATACCTAAAGCATGGGACACTTTATCAGTACGTAAATCTGATATACTCGGCGCACTTATCTTGGACAGAATAGTGCATTTTGTGCCGTGCAACTATTATGGTAAGTAAATATAATTTATTTGAAAACTATTAGCTATTATTATAAATTATTTCCCTAAGAACCAATCTGTCTGCTTATATATATTTTTTAAAAATTTATTTAATTAGATCCAACGTATAATCACTGGTAATAACTTTCTTCTTAACTTTTCATTATTTTAGGAAAATTCAAATTGGTCCTTAAGTACCAAAGACTCAGTGAGTTCGCAATCAAGCCAATTAAGAATAAGGACAGCGTCGGCTTAGACCTATGTTCAACTGGCTATTATACTTTGGAGCCTAATAGTTCAGTAATCGTCAATACAGATATTGCATTAGAAATACCGACTGGGTGTTATGCTCGGGTTGCTGGAAGATCTGGTATCAGTAATGAATACCTTATAGACGTGCTAGGAGGTAAATTTTTTGTATTGGAATAAAATGCTATATTTATTGAAATATAATTTAAAAACAAGGTGTGGTTGACCCTGGATACCGAGGTTCTATATTCATAACACTTGTAAATCACGGAAAGAAGAAATTAATAATTAACCCAGGTGATAAAGTGGCCCAGTTAATAATCGAGAAGTATGAGGACTGCATTCTGGTAGAAACAGAATTATCTCAAACAAGTAGGGGAAGCAATTGTCTCGGTTCGACAGGATTCAATGTTGGTATAATTGGACAGCCTAGTTGCTCATCCGGGTCAAATTTGGCTAATTATGGTTCAAACTCTTCTGGTATAAATAATAATTCTACTGAAATCAAAGATGAGCAATCAGAAAATTTCAGTGATCAAGTTTTTTATGAATTGTTTGAAACCCAGAAATAGATGTATTTTTAAGGATTTAATACATTTGAATAAAAGAATTTAAAAATGAAAATTATTTAAATTTACTCAACTTTTGTTTTGAATGCCTTATTTAAATTTGAATATACCCTGGAAAAATGAGTCATTCTCAACGCTCTGTTACGTAAGATGCCATGCATATTCGCCCGGATAACTTGCTGGCAATTTAGAGCTTGGTACTTCAACAATACTATCCAATTTACTGAACGGGTGCTGAAACTAATTAACAATGTGTTGCTTAAAATTATAACTGGTTTGAATTAAAGTTGTATTCATTACCAGTTCTTTGATGAACAGATTTATCAGGATCAGTTAAACGATAGCACAGTGACTTGAAATAAAAAATTAAAATTAAAATTTTGAGACCAGACCTATAGAATGAGTGTCCGATTTATGGCATAGAATATCGATATCCAGTTGTCTCAAAATTCATTTTCGTATGAAATAAATTTATTATTTTTTCGAAATATATATCAATAGATGATTACATTCAATAATTAGCAAACTAATAAATATATATATTTAAAAATTATTAATTAATTTAATGCTAATAATAATTAATAATAGAATATAAATTGATAGAAAATATTTTTTTATAGACCAGAACTGAACATAAAATATATGGTTTTAAGTATATATCTTGTCTATTATGTTTTCTGATATGTTCCACAGATAATGTAAAATATGTTTAGTTTATACTGGAATATGATGGTCTTATCTCTTGTGAACCTTATTCTCGGTTAAAAACATGTATATACTGTAATATCAAAGATAGGCAATGAGGAGGGGGGTATACCTGCTGTGATATTAGCTGAAAAATACCACCTTTATGTTTTGATGTTTTTGAAGAAAAAACATGAAAATGGAGCTCTTATTAAAATCAAGTAATTCATTATACCTTTTTGTTGAAATATTTGACTTACTTGGGACTGACATACTTACTTGGCTATCCAAAGCGCAGATTCAGATAAATTTGAAAATTTTTGCAGGAAAACTTTGAATACATGAAAAATGTTAAAATTATCGGTCCAATGTTTGTGCTTGGTGATTTTTTGTTAATTTTAATGACATTATCATAAATTTACTTAACCTGTAGCACCGTTATCTTTGGTCCAATAGTGATTTAAAGTGGCTAGTTTAGTTTCAAATGATCATCTCTGTAAGTCATTCTAACAAACAAATAATGTACCTTGAGCCATTAAAAAGATATGGGCAATGACACAAACAAAATATTAAAAACATTAATATTCTCTGCTATAGAAAGTTGTGATTGAGTGAACTGCTAGCATATAATAAAAAAATTCTGGAATTTAATTAAAAATCTATATCATTGCCTATATCTTTTTAATGGTTCAAGATACATTATTTGGCTGTTAGTATGACTTACAGAGATGATCATTTGAAACAAAAGTAGTCACTTTA
>JAQIWA010002781.1:0-12259 GCA_034693305.1 Eueremaeus valkanovi | reverse complement strand
TCGTCTTTCCTAACCGTAAGCATATTCTATCCGTTCTATCATTTAATCTAATATTTTCTCGAAATCGTCGCTAATCTGAGTTCAGATTTGTTTTCAATAATTTAATCGAAATATAACTCATTTCTAACTCATATTCACTGATATTATTGTTGTCTTAATTTGAATCCAATTGGGATTCATATCCATATTGTGTTCACTATTTATTATTATCCGACACCGACTGCATATAGCCTTGGTCTTTTGATTTTTATGCCCACTTTCTTTGATAATGAATTTTATAGTTTCTACTCTCTGTTGTAACCCTCTTGTAATAAAGTTTGTGCTTGGTTATCTTCAAATCTATTGTTTATCTTCGAACTTAATCTTCGAGTCTGCAGTCACCAAGTTCAATTTTATATGGACGACCTGAATAAGTGAATCTATCTGAATAACAATCCAATTCAAAGATAACTGGGTCAATTTGTATTCATATTGTGTGCAATCATTCATCATGTGTGCAATATTTAAAGAGGATATTAATTGAATTATTGTTTTAATTAATGAATAGAAACATAAGATTTAAGATCCCCTTGTTAGTATAGTACTTTCTCAACAATTTCCCAGCCTTTTTCAGCTTATCCCGTTTTTAGTAAAAGACTCGATGCCTTTTTCAGTCCGTTGTTAGTAAAAGACTCGATGCTTTTTTCAGTCCGTTGTTAGTAAAGGACTTTTCTCAGACCTTCCCTTCTCTCGGGGGTGGGGGGTGGGGGGTGAAATAGATTGACAAAACTATATACTCCTCTTTTTTATCAAAGCCGAGTTAAAAATTTTAATTTTCCCATAGAATAAGCTGGAAATCCAGGAACTCCCCCTTGTCAGAAGATATTGTCTACAGTATGCAGTGTATTTGTGCTATAGTATTTAAGTTAGGATAAAATAGACAGGGTATTGAAAGATAGGTACTTCGAATCTGAAGTATAATTCATTATATGATCTTGCATATCTTACTACTCAAATGAGACGGAAGTCATTTTAATCATTATTTATTTGCTATAAAATGTTTAAATATATTATTAAAACTCAATAAATGCATAAAATGTTTCTTTATTTCACAAGAAAATCAAATTATAAACTCCTCGATAACACTAATGCTGACAATCCTCGCCTTCCACTGTTCGGGTACTTCTCTATATCTGACTAATCTGTATAGTCTAGTCATCCATATCTTGATCAAAACGAATGCTATTCCAAACGAAAGCATAGAAACAGTAATGAAGACCAACAGCAAGAAAAACAGAAGAAGTACGTGAAGACGAGATTCGGACACTAATTCTGACAAATAATCCGGATCCATTACCAAATTGTCAATATATATGACAATCAATAACCAGAAAAACATTCCAGAGGCGAAGCTCACCGTATTGTTGGGGAAATCGAACAAATCAGTCCATACGGATCCCAATATATTGAGCACATTCTGCCGGACAGTAGCCATATTGTAGCGAACATTCCTATAGGGTGCCAGACATAGAGTACAACGTCTTAGTTGATATCTGACTACCATATCCTGAAGGCATTGGGCACATAGGTAGCCCACTGTTCCGCTACAATTGCAAAAGTAGTCCTTGTATAGAGTGACCCCTTCCCTACCCAAGTCCTCCTCATTGGTCAAACAAATCCGACAATCGGGCAAACCCTGTCGTCGCTGTCGATTCAGCTCTCTTTGAGATCTGGAAGGTCTGTACCAAATGTTCCGGTTATATGAGCCACCCCCGACAACTTTCCTTGTTTTCTGCCGGGTCATCTTCTGACTCTATTCTAAACTATTTTTTTCTCATTTTTCAAAATGTATATTCAATAATTTTTTTGAATTTTTGTTGTATTTGTATAATAAAGACAATATTTAAAATCAAATAATATAGACAAGGTATGGAAGAATAGTGACTTCGAATAGCAAGTCCAGGTATAATTCATTACATGATCTTGCATATCTCACTACTAAAATCAGACGGAATTTATATTAATTAATAATTATTTTCTATAAAATATTTAAATATATTATAAAAATCGAATAAAATGCAGAAAATGTTCTTTAGTTACACAGAAATCAAATGATATTCTACTCAATGATACTAATGCTAACAATCCTTGCCAACCATTCATCGGCTACTTCTCTATATCTGACTAATCTGTATAGTCTAGTCATCCATATCTTGATTAAAACGAATGCTATTCCAAACGAAATCATAGGAATAGCAATGAAGAGAGACAATATGAATAGCACAAGAGCTCCGCTAAGACCAGATTCTTCGACTACTTCTGCCATATATTGCTCATCCATCCAAGAGTTGATATATAATACAATCAATGCCGAGACAAACATTCCAAAGGCGAAGGTCACGGCATGTGAAGGGCTATGGAGCAAATCATACCATAAGGATCGCAATATAGTGAACACTTTCTGCCGGACAGTACCCCTATTGTAGCGAACATGCCTATAGGGTGCCCGACATATTGATTACCTCCCCCTATACCCCCTAGGTTTGCCGAGCGTGGCCATCCCTATTTTGCAAGAGTATCAAAAAACATGTGGGGATCCGCTTTTTTTTGGAGGTCAGTTCATATTTAGCATATTTGATGAATAAAATACAAATCAAATGAATGCGTGAATATGTGAAATATTATTCATTATTATTATTAGTTTATAATTAATTTTAGAAATTTTTATCTAATTTTTAAATTAATTTTAATCAACAAAAAGTTCAGACAATTGTTCCAAATATCAAATATTCAATTAATGGACAATCAAATTGATTAACAGTTCAAGACATCAAACTTTAATTCACTAATTTTTTAAGTCCTTAAAACTCAGCTAATCTATGGTCAAAAGTCTTCAGACATTGTTGTAGGCGTTCCTGAGTATAGGAGGTTTGAACTCATTCCGAGATTTTAGTGCAAACTATTATACTATTGTGTTATGTGCTGGATAGTGCATGGATGAGATTACAGTTGGCCTGTTTATCAAACATCCAGTTATGACAATAACATAATTGAAAAATTCTTTTAACATTAGCTTGCTAATTGATTATTTTAAGCCAAATGTACCGATAATCATAATGAAAGCCATGATCCACTGAACGACCAGGTTGAAATAGAAGGCGTCGTCTATTAGTTCGGCACCAATTAAGTGAATCCCCAAACGGATCGTTCGACTCGAGTATCTCTCGATAGCATTGACTAATTTTATCTTCTGTTTAATCACCAGAATATTGCGCTCATTTTTGAACCTCTTGGCCAATTTGACGAATGTTGAGTTTAGGTTCAGGTAAATGCCGTTAGCCTTTAATTATGAAAGGTGAAAAACATTTCATCATGCAGGATTTAATCGTGGTAGAAGTATATTGGGCTACTCATATGTTTACATATAATCCGATTGTTTTGCTTACCTCTCTGTGAACCAGAACACCGATTAACGCGATTTGTGTAATCAGTGTAAATATATCGTAGTTCAGAATTAAACAGAAGGACTGAACGCTCGGATTCATAGGCAAAAACATTAGGGCATAGAATACGAACAAAAACATCGGAAAGTAAGCCAATAGGAATGTGGAACAGTATTTGTTCCAGTACAGGTTGTACTTGCTCAGCTCTCCATTCGTGTCATTCAAATCCTTCAGTACTTTATTTAATTGACTCGATTTGCTTGAGATATAAATGTTTAGATTTCTCTTATTTAGTCTCAAGTTATTGAGTTTTTCTATGTTTAGCACAATTTGTTTGTATCTGTGGTTAACACAAAAAAAATAAATTTTTTTAGAAAAATCTATTTTATGTTTAATACAAAATTAGTCCTAATTTATAATGTGCCCGGACTCAATTTGCAAGATAAAAACTATAGTATACCTCAATCGCAAGTAATAACAGGTGATCTCAAAAGATGCCCCGAGCAAACTGGTGGCACAGATGACATAGAAGGCCCAAACAGTCTCATTGACTGTCGCGGGAATGCCTATCAGAACGAACTGATAAAACGGGACATTCAGTAGATATGTGACGAATATACTGATGCCATACGACAGTGTCATACAGACAATGAACTTCATTACAAACTTATCCCAAAATTTCACTTTTGCTCTCAATTTCTTAATCAGTTTTATGTCATTGAGTTTCAACTCCTCAGCTCTGATCAATCCCTGGGTATATCTAAACGGCAAACACCAGACTTTGTCCACATCTTTGGCCAAATAGTTGATGGTTAGGACGACCGGAACGTACAAGGTGGCATCCCACCAGGGAATCCAATATATGGCGTAGGGCTGACCCCACCATACTTTCCAGTCCCACAGCAATAGCTGCCAAACAGAATCATTGGGTAATAACAAGTGAATTGTCGTCCGAAACAAATTGAAGTACAAATAGGTTAAGACAATAGCGTTGTATCGCTTGTATCGCTTCACAACTGTCTCATCCGAACCGTCATATCCAGCGATTCCACTAAAGAGAGTACAGATTTTCAATTTCGTGTCGAAGTCTAAGACATCCTTTGCTTCCAATCTCTGCTTTAATATGGTATCTAAAAGTGTATTCAATTTTAAATTAATATTAATTTTGATATTCAATTAATTCAATGCAAATATTTATTGAGTAATTTGACCAAATTTTTGTGTAAAATATTTAGCTGAGTATGAAAAATATATGACCTTCGCTGTAAACATTATTTACCTCATTTATCTCTTAAACTCGACTGGATCAATTATATTGTAAAGTAAAATTTATACTATATTGACCTCACCCTCGAAGAAATTAAATATATGTGAACCTAATTAATGTAAAGCTATTTTAGTTAAGACAAATTATTTGAATGTACCCTGGACAAACATACTGTAATAAACACCTCTTGGCAAATTTCTTATTAGACTATAATTAGATTAAATATTAAATACTTATCTTTGGTCAACCGAGCGAAATGCACCAGGCATTATTTATATGAACCAATGACCTACTTATTCTCAAATCAAATTTAATTCGTGTTCAGTAAAATTTCAGCTTTCTTCAATTTGTCTCTACTCTAATTCAAAAATGAGTAGTTTCTGCTCACAATTCAGTCTATTTTTAATATAAACAAAAATATTTCGAAAGAAAATTTTTTTTTGTCTAAAAGCATATATTATTTATTTTTAATATTAATCTATTTGTTTCGTGTGAATGAATCTATTGCTTAGTTGGGAAAAATCAATAATTCTATAAAATTTAATGGCTTTTCATAAATAAGAAAAAATGAATTAATAATAAGGAATAATAAATAGTTTGTGAATAGATTTGAATTTAAATTATTATTACAATAATATTGCAATCTATTGCATGTGTGGTCAACGTGTAGCTCAAATGTTCTTGAAATAATATAACTATACAAGATCCAATATAAATACTAAATACAGAAATACATATAACGATCATAGATAGGCAATGGGTCCGACGACAGGTGGGGGGTACAGGTCGGGTTAGAAAATTGCCTTATCAAGATACATACAGCAAAATACAATATTTTCTAAATTTTCATAAATTTGACAAATGTGAAATTTTTCAACAATATCTGGTTATTGTTAGTACAGCTAATGCTTTGTAAATGCTTTGCACTATAGTTATGAATACCAATTGACCCAATTATCTTCTAATGGCAATAGATCTATTGTATACTCGCTGATAATAGCGTTCGTGCTTGTTTGAAGTTTAGTTCATATTGATGGGGGCATAGGTCACCTCAAGGCGAGAATAGTTGGGAAAACCTATGAAACCGATTCTTACTCTATACTAAACTTTTCCATAAAACTTGTGATTCATTTGAATAGCTTTTATTGATTTATAAAACAAAATATAGTCTGTACTGAGATCTCATACAAATCAGTCGTTTTTCTTAACAAATGTTTTAATTAAATAAAAATTAATTGTATTTTATTTTAATTGAAAATCTGTTGTAATTCCTGTCCTCCGATTCAAAGTCGATATAGTTATCGATAAAAAGCGGAAAACATTTCAATAATTGTTTGCTTTGTTTTAGCAAAGATTGTGTGAACTGGTATCCAATTGCCGATAATAACTACAGTTCCCGTGCGGTGCAAACAAATACAGTCACTAACCTAGGGTAAAATTATAATACTCTTTAGTAACTTTGGTTACTCTTATGCACGCGATTCACAACTTTATTCATTAAAATCGTTTTAAAATATTTGAAATATTCTCAAAAACATTATTTAAATTCAATTATTGGATAATAAAAATGGCGGACAATAATAGTGAAGACATCAAAGAAGTAAAGAAACAAATGGCTAAAGAAGTGAAGAAACAAGAGACCAAAGATGCCCAGAAACAAGCGGCTGATGTGCAGAAGCAAGTGACCAAAGATGTGCAAAAACAAGTGACCAAAGATACACAGAAACAAGTGGCTGATGCACAAAAGCAAGTGACCAAAGATGTCCAAAAACAAGTGACCAAAGATGCGCAAAAACAAGTGGCTGATGCGCAAAAGCAAGTGACCAAAGATGTCCAAAAACAAGTCACCAAAGATGCGCAAAAACAAGTGGCTGATGCGCAAAAGCAAGTGACCAAAGATGTGCAAAAGCAAGTGACCAAAGATGTCCAGAAGCAAGTGACCAAAGAAGTACAAAAACAAGTGGCAAAAGAAGTACAGAAACAAGTGGCCAAAGAAGCGCAAAAACAAGTGGCCAAAGAAGTAAAGAAACAGGGGCCGCCCAAAGATGGGCCCAAATCAGGGGCTGCTTTGGGCGGTCAGCCAGTAGTGACGACACGAGTTCCGCCGCAGGACGTGACGGACAGCTCATATCCACGCGGCGCACCTGCTGGCGGCTCACCTCCTGGCGGCTCACCTCCTGGCGGCGCACCTCCTGGCGGCTCACCTCCTGGTGGCGCACCGCCTGGCGACTCACAGGAAGTAGCATCGGGAATGGGAGGACAGACAGTGACCTGCTGTGGCATTGAGGGCGCAAACACCAAAAGTGGAGATTTACCGAAACAAGGGTCCAAAGATGGGCCCAAACCAGTGACTCCTGAACCGCCCAAACAAGGGTCTAAAGATGGGCCGAAATCAGTGACTCCTGAACCGCCCAAACAAGGGTCAAAAGATGGACCGAAATCAGCAGTTCCTGATCCGCCCAAACAAGGGTCAAAAGATGGACCGAAATCAGTGACTCCTGAACCGCCCAAACAAGGATCAAAAGATGGACCGAAATCAGTAGCTCCTGATCCGCCCAAACAAGGGTCTAAAGATGGGCCGAAACCAGTGGCTCCTGATCCGTCCAAAGATGCATCGAAACAGGGGTCTAAAAAGTACTGACCAGAGCAGAGCACACATATCTCTTCGCAATAGTGTTCAGCACATCATATGTTCAGAATTGAAATAAAATTATCAAAATATTTATTCAAAATCAATAAAAATTGAATTTTAATTAATTATTTTCCAATTAAGGGCAACAAAGTCTGACAAACCAAAAGTTGGTTTAGGGAGGGGTAAAATGGAGGGCAAGAAATAGACCAAAATGTCCTTAAAACCGGTTTTTGACCAAAAATAGGCTAAACTCAGTTAAAATAATCTTAACTTAGCCTTAATTGTTGTTAAATTGTTATATAAACAACATTCGATTAAAATTGAACAAGTTCGTTAGCTTCGCCGCCATTTTTCCCTAAATCGGCGCCTGATGAATTTTATTAAAAATTGATTTGTTTTTGTAAAAAAAATTTCCGTATTTTGTGAAAAAAAAATCAAAATAAGTCAAAAGGTGTTAAACGCGGGTGGATTTGTAAAGTGTACTTTACCCTAAATGCTAAGAAAATAATTATACCATCTAACCTAGGCATGAAGTTTATTCATATGCACGCGATTCGGCACTTTATTCATTAAAATCGTTATAAAATATTTGAATTATTTCCAAAACATTATTTAAATTCATTTATTGAATGATAAAAATGTCTGAATTGAACGATAATAAAGAAGTCATCAATAATAAAGATGTACCGAAACAAGTGGTCAATGAGGAGCCCAAACAAGTGGTGGCTAATGTTGTGCCCCAACAAGAGGTAAGAATAGTAGAAGTGATACAACCGGTGCCAGTGATCAGCAGGAGGGAAGTGGTGGTGAAGAAGGAGGAAAAGAAGTGGTGTTTCAAACGGATCAAAGAGGCGACGGAACGGAATAAGAATAATAGGTACAAGTGCTGGAGTGAAGTGATCCAGATTCTGATCGAGACCTGTAAGTCATCGATGCGTTCATTAATTCTATTGAATATTAATTTGTTTTAAAAATATTTTTTAATTAAAAATCAATTCAATACTCAATTGGCCGACACTTATAGGCGGAGTCTTTGCGTTCTTTATATTTGAGAATTTTGCGGGAATTGTGTTCATTATAATAGGTTTGACTGAAATATATAATTAAATAATTCTTTAAAAACGGGTTTGATATTCAAAGGAATCGTTTTTATGAACGACTGTCCCATTCGCACCATTATTCCCATAAGTCTACTAATCTATGGCCTATTCAGTCTCGCAAATGGCATAACTGTGCAAATGATTCGCTTCAACTGTTGTGATATGGATAACTCGAGCGACGGTTTCGCCACTTTAGCCAAGGTTATTCTTCTCATCACGTCATTGGGCACAGCTATCTCTCTGGCCATCGGTTTGTATTGAATACGAATATGTCTTAAGACTCTTAGCTATCACTAACACTAGTATTGGTTGTATTGATAGCCGCAATAGTTATCTATGATATTGTCAACGAAGTGGACACCAATAGGAGCCATAGGGACCAGCACTGGAATAGCTATTGCAATCACTTCCTCTACTGGTTCTCATTCATCTACTGCACAGTTATCCTCATATTGGGCTTAATTATACTGCTATTACTCTGTTTTCTCATCTGTTTTATTATCAGTCAAACCGACTCTCAATTAGAGGACAATCCGCCGACTGTTGTAGTCGTTCACCAAAAGCCAAACTAAACCTAATTATTAGTTTAGACAAAAAGATCTGAATTTATATCAAAAATGTTTAATAATTAAAAATATAATTCAGTAAAGAGTTTATCAAATATTAAATAAAATAAAATTTGTTTTTCAATTAAATTTTGTATATTATTAGAAAATTGAATAAAAAGTTCCGTATATTTAGTCCAATAATTTTCTGATCTCTAAATTTCAAAATTCTTTTGCATTTCTAAAAGTTTTTAATGATTTTAAAATTTTTATTATATTTCTGGAAAAAATATTTCAATATTTTATTATTGCTGATCAAAATTACCTGTCTATGGGCCTGCTTTTGCCCACACAGATGGCCCTGGTACATGTTGATTAATTTCTGAAAAATATTTCTGTTGACCAAAGATTTTCTATACTTTTTATTGAAAATATAGACAATATTTTGCCAAAAGATTTGAGCTCTAACTGAAATGCTTTTATTTGAACTGTAAGTATCGAATCAAATAAATACTTCGGTTAACACGGATACCAGTGATGGGCCTCTGGAAGCGCTCCGGCACTGCTCCAGATCTAACTATACTGTAGAGACTATTCAACCAATACTGCAATATAGAGACAATTAGGCAGACAATCAAAACCATAAGAATCATAAGCAATACGAACACGAAATCGATAAGTGTTTCGTCCAATTCATACGATTCAAACCATTCCTTCACAGACTGATGACACCAGTCGTGCGTTAGTCCACACAGTATACAAATGGCCAGTAATGTCAACGAATGAAAATTACGGAAATCAAGGCCTACCCATTGAGAGCGTATTAATTCTCTCATTATTCTGAGCATCCATTTCCCAATCGGGAGCTTATTGTAGAGAACATTGCGCCAGGGTGACAGACACACGCCACACCGTCGGTTCGTATCATCCAGTATCATTCGTTGAAGACATTGGGCACAGTAGTAGCCGCCGGTTCCCTTGCAGTTGCAAAAGAAGTTCTTGTATAGAATGCGGCCCTCCTTAGCCAACTCCTCCTCATGGCTCAGGCAAATTATGCACCTGGGCAACTTCTGTTGTCGCAGTCGATTCAGCTCTCTTTGAGATTTAGAGGGTCTGTAACGAATGTTTGGTCTGTATGCGCCACTCCCAACCACTTTCCTGGTTTTGTGACCCATTCCCAGATTCAGGGTTTTTAAACTATTTCTGTTTTAATTGTTTTGACTTTTATTTCAATTATTAACAGAATATTGTTTTGCTTTACATTATTGCTGTTATTTTGATGCTTTGGAAAAATGTTTTGAAAAATAATGAAAAGGTATAAAAGTGTTCTGGTCTTAATCTTTAATTAAGGATTGTGATCGATATGGTAATATGATCTAGCAGAGATTCACAACAATTTTCAGTTTGAAGTTATTATAATTATTAAATTCTGACAAATGTTTACTCCAATAACCGAATATAACAAGCACAACCGTGACCACCAGTGAGCGTACCAGAGCATACCAGTATCTATTGGTGATTAAAAATGATTTTCAGAAAAAAATGTTTTTTTTAATTTTTTGAAACATTTGCAAAAATTTTGGGAATTTTCGACACAAGAGTAGAATTCAGATTCTTTTGGAAATGGATTTAACATTAGGTCAAACCCCAGGGTCAGAGGCTAGGGGTGAGCAGGATTTCGTACCGGTTCGTCGGGAAGGTTCTGACATTCGATTCTGGCCAGAAGATCGGGCCAGTGGTCTAACGGATGATCAAATCTAATCTCGATTAGGCCTGGCGTATACTACAGTCCTTATTGGTGGCAGGATTTCTAATTGTTTGGTAAGTGTTGTCATTTGAGGTACAGTACGGATCAGTTTTGTTAAGTTTTTGTTCGCAATATTTGCAAACCAATCGAAAATTTCAATGACTTCTTAAAGCAGTTTAATTGTATTGAGATTTCAAATGAGATTCAGTTCTTTTGAGTCCAATCATTGGAGTCACTCCAATGTTTGGACAGTAAGGATGGAAATTGCAGAACTGGTGCAACTGCTACGTATATATACTGTATGCTGGCGTACAGAAGCAGTGAGGTCAGGCATTAAAAGAAACAATCCGTTCATATAATTAATTAAATTAAATAATATTTTATTTTTATCTTAACTTCAATTTTACAATATTAACAGCAATAATGAAAAATATATTAAATTTTAGAAATATATAGAATTTTAATAATAATTATCTATTTTTACATTCAATAGAAATCATATGAAATCTAAATATGACTGAAAATCAATCAAAAATCTAAATGAAATTTAAGTAATAAATGAATTCTAATGAATGAGTGAATAACTACTGACTAGTAGTGAATGCAGTTATGGTTTCACTTATGTTTAGTCCACCTCTTCAATGGTTGGACCACTTCCTCCAGTGCCGGCTCTGCCTCCGCCGGGTGCACCTCCAGGGAAGCCCTGTCCAGCGCCAGGGAATCCTTGTCCAGCGCCGGCCCCTGCGCCCTGATATAGCTTTGTGACTATGGGTTTGCAAATAGCCTCCAATTCCTTGAGCTTATGGTCGAACTCGTCCTTCTCTGCCAATTGGTTTGCGTCCAACCATTGGATCACTTCCTCCACTCTCTGCAGAACCTTCTGTCGATCGTCTGCATTGATCTTGTCTTTGATGGCCTCGTCCTCAACGGTAGCCTTCATTCGGTAAGCGTACGACTCGAGTGCGTTCTTGGCCTGAATCCTGTCCTTCTGTTTGTCGTCTTCCTCTTTGTAGTTCTCGGCCTCTCTGACCATCCGCTCGATCTCATCCTTACTCAGCCTTCCCTTATCGTTGGTAATGACGATCTTATTCTGCTTACCGGTGCTCTGGTCAGCCGCCGTCACATTGAGAATACCGTTGGCGTCGATATCGAACGTCACATCGATCTGAGGCACACCTCTGGGCGCCGGAGGTATAGCCGAGAGTCTGAATTTACCCAAAAGATTGTTGTCTTCAGTCATAGCTCTCTCGCCCTCATAGACCTTAAACAGGACTCCGGGCTGGTTGTCCGCACTGGTCGTGAATACCTGAGTCTGACGGGTCGGCACAGTTGTGTTGCGCTTTATGAGTGTCGACATAACACCGCCCACAGTCTCGATCCCCAGCGAGAGGGGAGTCACGTCCAGAAGGAGCAGGTCCTGCACGGCCTCACTCTTGTCGCCGGACAGTATGGCCGCCTGTACTGCCGCCCCGTATGCGACCGCTTCGTCAGGATTTATGCTTTTGTTCAGTTCCTTACCGTTGAAGAAGTCCTGAAGAAGTTTCTG
>JAQIWA010002780.1:0-12271 GCA_034693305.1 Eueremaeus valkanovi | reverse complement strand
TATTCATTTTGCATAAATCTACTCTTCAGTCACAGGGAAAGTACCCATCACATGTAGTGTACTGGCACACAAGCAAAGGGTGATTTGTGTTAAAAGCCATCAAAATCAGTGCTTATATTCATTTTGCATAAATCTACTCTTCAGTCACAGGGAAAGTACCCATCACATGTAGTGTACTGGCACACAAGCAAATGCTGATTTGTGTTAAAAGCCATCAAAATCAGTGCTTATATTCATTTTGCATAAATCTACTCTTCAGTCATAGGGAAAGTACCCATCACATGTAGTGTACTGGCACACAAGCAAAGGCTGATTTGCGTATGAAGCCATGAAAATCAGTGCTTATATTCATTTTGCATAAATCTACTTTTCAGTCACAGGGAAAGTACCCATCACATGTAGTGTACTGGCACACAAGCAAAGGCTGATTTGAGTCAGAAGCCATGAAAATCAGTGCTTATATTCATTTTCTACATTCATATATGCATTAAATTTGAATGCATTTATATGCATGAATAGGCATATGAAGAGGTCTTTATTCAATATAAGTTTATGCACTTTATATTAATTTCAGAGATAGACAATGAGTCAGATGACAGGGGGTTCAGGTAGTGGTCAATTCTTTCTTCAAGACCTTTTCCCTAAAAAATTCCGGTTTTTCATCGAGAAAAGTGTGACCACAGCCAAAAAAACATAGGTGGGTCAGAATCTGCCAAAATCGCAAGCGTAAACCCCTGAGCTCCATTGCCTATCTGGTTTATATTAATTAATTGAAAAATCGAGAAATGTGCCTGGCAATTATAGTTTTCTATTCTTTACCACTTCAGGAGAATAAGATGGATATTGCGATGAAGTTTTCAAATCTGTTTATTCTAATTATTAGTAGCGTTTGATTCGCGAACTGCATCATAATATTCATCTTATTTTCCTAAAGTCGTAAAGAATAGAAAACTACAATTCTATGTCAGGCACAATTCTAGAAGATTCTCAATTTATTCAGAAACAACTTTCGCAATAAATCATGCCAGGAGAGTCAAATTGAAAAAACAACTACTTTAGGATTGACGCAAATTATAGAACTTAATGATAAAAAAAATTAGCAAATATTGTATATAAGTTCGCGCATAAACTGATAGGAACTCAGTTTCAACTCATCTTAAGATTACAGTTGAATATAACTATCATTTTTATAAATATTAAGAGTTTTCTGTTGATTGCACTCAATTGTAAGTATGTTTTCAAACATATATTCTGTAAAATAATATTATTAATACATTTATTGCAGAATATGTCGAACGAAACCGATTTGAAGAAAAGGATTTTAGATTTCAAAATCAGAGGCGTAGATCCCGAACCCATTCCTATAAGCGAACTGCACGAGTCGATTAAGGCCGAGATCAGGCAAATGCTGAAAGAATGGTACGGGTCTGATTTTGAGGAAAGGCAGGATATTGACATATTCGTGGCCTCTGGAATGGCGTATGTAAAGGACCGGAACATTTATAAATGGAACTGGGTGTACTGGATCTGGGCGTTCCATTGCGATGACAAATTTGAAAAGGACAAGGCCTTGGCTGAGGTATGGGCGAAAAAAATCGAAGCCATGCACTCCGAAGATGATACGCCCGAGGATAAGATGTTCAACTATTACATGGATGGCTTTAAATCATATTTGCCCAAGGACATATTGCAGAAGCAGGTGGATGAGATCAAAGAGTGGGCGCTCATCAACGGCCGGAAGAGCTTAAGAGAGCTATGTCTCGAACAGGACATAGACGTCGATATCGAGGAGTACCTTGATACTAGGCTATACGACATGTATTGTGGAAATGGCTTCACCTGGCTGGAATTGCTGCTGGACGAACATATATTGAAATACAGGCAAGATGAGAAGATCAATGCCATTCTTAAGCCGTTTGACAGGAATAGTGCACTAATGGCTTTGATTTACAATGAGATCTATTCGGTTAAGAAAGAAGTCAAGAACAACACCTGGAAATGGAGTTATATTTATATCCGGATGAAAAAGGAAGGCAAAACAGCCCAGGAGGTCGTCGATAAGCTGGTAGAAGAAGCTAAAGAACACAAACGTCTAATGTATTCGTTTGGTTCGCAACTGAAACGGTTGGGAATAAAAGCAATCGACGACTACGTGGATATAGTCTTCAATGCTATCGGTAATGGTGTCTGTTATTGGCATTCAGTTAGCGGTCGATATCATAATGACTCCTTATAAATGAATGCCTCAAGTATAGCGATGGCCAAGGGGGTCAGACTCTGTTTATTACTTTTATTTCCAAATATAGCCACTGCTCAATTTAAGCCATATAAACCCCCTGGCATAACTAACCCTACTCAATTTATAATAATTGTAACTTAATAATTGTTTATTTTGTTATTAATTAAAAAGAATAAAATTATAAAATTTTTTGATATTATTTAAGATATTTTCTAAACAACTGTTGAAAGACATGTTATTTAAAAATTAGCCATGAAATTGGAATATAGGTGATTCCGGTGATTTTAGTTGATTACTTGAATATACACTTCATTATTGTTAAAGAGCTCCGGTTATATTGTATACTATAGTTGCCAGAATATACCTTGCTCGATACTTTTCTCAGACAGGACGTTTGTATCAGTCCGATGACTAAAGCTTAATAAAAGGGGACTTTAGCTCTGACTGGAAAAACAAGTTCTGTTCAGTGATTCACATGCTTTAAAATTTCAAAAAAAACTGATTTTTTTAGTTAGAGCTTAAGTTCGCTTTTTAAAGCTTTAGTCATCGGACTGATAAAAGTGTTTTTGGAAACTGTCTCTGATATACACTATAGTTGACAAAGATTTGAATTCAATATCAGAGCCGAATTCCGGATCCTGTAAACAAAACTCTCGCAATATTTTTCTTCCGTTTTTAGTAAAGACTAGATTTGAGTCCACATTTTCCCATTGTTAACGTGTTGGCCAATTTTAGGTTCGGTAAATCAGAATCTCTGTTAGCAAAGATTTAATCTGCCAGGTGATTTGATCTATCAACATGTTGAGTTTTCTTAATAGATTTGAAGCACAATTAAAGATATACCTGGTAAACCTATTATTAGCTGCTAGCGCACAAAGAAAAACAAGCACGAACGTTATTTACAATGTCTCAGTTGAGACATAAAACGCGTTCAGTCTGTGCCGGAAAGCACTGGATATACACTCTCAGGACATGAATAAAGCCGAGCAATGGCTGCGCGAAGAGGCTGTCAAACAGGACTGGGAGCGTCACACGCCGCTTGGGCGATGGTTTCGTCGATGTGATGTCGGAGCCGGACCAACGCTTTCCCGCAATGCTTGAGCATAACTGCGAAACAGGCAGTTGTTTCGTATATAGCCCGAGCCGGAAGGGACCGGGACTGGCACCATAGTGTAGCCAGGCCCAAGATCTACTCGAATATATGGCTTATTAATATCGAGGTCAGAGGGCTCGGAAGATTTAAGGGTTTTTATATTGGGTTTTCCCATAGGACCCAAGGGTAAACCATTTCTTTATAGATGGTTTAATGTTGATCGTGACCCGGGTTCAGTTGGAAAATTGTGCTTGGCCTTCAATTTTTCCCATAGTCTTCAATTTAAAAATTAAATTTTTAGGGAGTATACTCCCTTATGTTCTTGAGAAGGTGTCTGTCTGTCGGTCTGTCTGTCTGTCCGTCTGTCTGTCTGTCTGTCTGTCTGTCCGTCTGTCCGTCTGTCCGTCCACCATTGTCGTAAAATTTTCAAAATTTTGAAAGTTATACTCATTTTTACATTTTCAATATTTTCAAAAATTTGAAAATTTCTAACAATTTTGTCATTGTTAACACAGCTAAAGCAGTCTTACTATTGCTGAATACTATTCTTATGACTACCAATAACCCAATTATCTTCTAATGACAGTATTGTCAAGATTATCACCAATAGATACCAAGTATACTCCCTGGTAATAACGTTCGTGCTTGTTTTGTCAATAGTTTTTCATTAATTTTTATTCCAATTGTTTTCACATTTAAAATATAAAAATATAATAAAAATTAAATTCAATTTGTATTCAATTTTTTGTTTTATTTTTTTTGTTTTTTGATTTATTTTTGACACAAATTATAATATTTTTTCTAAACGATATAGAAGGCCAGGTATGTCCAGGTACTATTGAGAATGTCCTGGTACAAGTACAGGTACAGTAGTCAAGGTGGTGACAGTTATTAAAGAATAATAATAAACGAAAGAATAACTGTTATACTAGGGATATGCAAGGGGTCAACTGAGACAGAGGGGTAAATAAAGTGGTAGAAGGGTGGATTTTGGCCTCAAGGCATAGACTAAACACACGACACGAATCATGACTGACACGATTCGTGTCTGACACAACTATCTATATCAGATACGACTATCGATATTAAACACGACTATCGATATTAGACACAGCTATCGAATTAAACCCTATTATCGATATTGAACACGACTATCGATATCAGACGACTATCGATTCAATCGATCTGGCTGAATCGATAGTCGTATCCGATATCAATAGTCGGTTCTGATATTGATAGTGGGATCTGATATCGATAGTCGTGTCTGATTTCGATAGTCGGGTCTGATATCGATATTCGGTCCTTAAATCGATAGTCGGGTCAATCATAATTCGTGTCTGACACATCCGTATCGTGTAGGTTTAGTCGACGCCTTATATCTAAGCCACTTGCGCATCACATGAATCAATTATACAATTTCACCCATTTTCGGAATGCTTTAATGCAGCTGTCATTAGCCGTTAAACACGGAGTCTTCAAGGATTTCTTAGCATTCCAGATTGGTACATCTCTATTGATCTATGACATCAAACAAGGAGAGTATTTATCACAAACCAGTTAGTATTATGGGTAAAAACATGGTGCAGAAGACTGTTTTAATTGTTATTTTACGGAACAATTGAATGAATCACAAAGAAGTTGTATACAGACTGTAGCTGAGCGAGATTGCATTTCAAATTTTGAATTACTTTTAAAATTTCACCCAAACAATCAAAACTCTTGATCTGGCTCAGCATCAATCAATACGAAATTCTGAGTAACGTATTGTCCATAAGAACAATTAATACACCCTCGCGCTCTACTAAAGGGTTATTTTCATGTTCCTGGTGTTTGATATGAACGCGCGGATACTTTATAACGGTTCAAATGAGCAAGTCTAAACTTTCAGACATAGTTTAATTGAGTTATTGAACAATTAAAAGCACCGGCGCTCCGCGAAAAATTCCTGTCACATTTGAATCACCCTTTACACTTTTATAAATAGGATTTCCGTGATAAAACATTTACAATAATATCTATCAACTTACCATGTTTGTGGAAAAAAATGCAAAAAACTTTGACAAAAAATAGCCCAGAATTGTCGGTTCAGTATAGGAATTGGTTATTATTTTTGATTTCCTTTCATCGATGGGAACGATAATCAGCAAGGCAAATATATTAAATGGACCATGTTTCACTTCTGACTTCATAAATACTGGGCTGAACATGGTCAAAACTATTTTACTTGTAAAAACGGAACGGCCAAATAGGAAACACTCAGTTTGTAGAATAATTTCCGGATATTTCAGCTCCGTAAACTTGTAATCAGTGATTTTTATTTGGAGACGGAACATTTTTTCAAAATACCTGCAGCCAATCTTCATAAATTCGAACTTGAACATATAATCCGGCATCGTTGTATGAACTAAATCGAAGTGCTCGTTATCAGTTGCGTTTTCTACTATGTCCTGGAATCAATATATACAGTAAATCGATGATAATAATGTGGTTCATATTTAGTTTTATATATACACTCACGAGAAAAAAAACTCTGACACACTCAAATGAAGCTAGAGCCTAAATATGAAGAGAAAGTTTATTGAGAATTTCTATTTTTGAAAAGCACTTAACCAAGAATTTTTTCACCGCGGCGAGTTTTTACTGGTGCAGCACAGGTAGAAGGGAACTAGCACTGTTTCCATAGCAAAAACCACTAGGGTTATATGAAATTTCAGCAATTCAAAATGATACTTGTTGAAAATCATCGACCTCATCTATGAAGAGTTCTTCAGAAACCGTTGCGTTTTTGTACAGGATGACTTTATATTTGTAAAACGGCATAATTCATCAGGGTCTAGAGCAAAAACCACATGGGATAAATGAACCTCTAGCATTGAAAAACAATCACAATAAGATACTTAAAACATAATTCTAGCATCACCTAGATGTTACTGATATTTATTCAAATGGGATAAATTGAAATTTCAATAGCAATCATAGAAATACATAGTGCACAGCAATAATTGGCATTCATTTCAAAATTGCAGTAAAGTATTCCAATGTGTGTTGTGCAAATATCAGTAACATCTAGGTGAAATCCAGAATTATGTTTAAAGTATCTTTTATTGAGATTGTTTTTCATTGCTCAGTGTTCATTTATCCCATGTGGTTTTTGTTCTAGATCCTGATGAATTATGCCATTTTGCAAATATAAAGTCATCCTGTACAAAAACCCAACGGTTTCTGAAAAAATCCTGAGATGATGTCGATGATTCTCAACAAGGATCATTTTGTATTGCTGATATTTCATATAACCCTAGTGGTCTTTGCTATGGAAAAAGTGCTAGTTCCCTTCTACCGGTGCTGCACCAGTAAAAACTCGCCGCGGTGAAAAAATTCTTGGTTAAGTGTTTTACAAAAATAGAACTTTTCAATAAATTTTCTCTTCAGGTTTAGAGGTTCAGCTTCATTTGAGTGTGCTAGGGGTTTTTTCACATTACTGTATCAATAAAAGAACCTCTGCTTACAAACTGTGGTTACAAACGAGAGTTCGTAATCCAATCCCAGGGCATAAGCACTCAAACAAATACAGTATCCGTCAAGTTAGACTATCCATAGCTATCATTGAGTCTATCAGCTAATCCCTCAGAATACCTGCACACTCATTAATAGAAACATTCATTCGGGTAAATACTGGTTCCTTTTTAATTAGGGATACCATAAGTTTGAGATTTGGTAAAATACCCCTCCCGGTGTTTTGAGGCTCTACTAGACCCCCTCGACTTTTTCCTCGTGACCTATACCGAAAATGGCCGATTTTACTGAATTTCGGCTAAATTTAGCTTAAATTCAACTAAATTAAGCTAAATTAATGCTAAATTGTGCCGAAAAAGGTCAAAATTCGGTCAAAATCGGCCATTTTCGACTTTAAACGCCATTTTTTGGCCATTGTGGCCATTAATTATTTCTATTCTATAATTTTTGTCACAATAAATATGTTATACTGTGATGACTCCTATGGATAGTCTAACGTGACGGATACTGTATACTGTATAGTCGACGCCAATCACTCCCCGATGACTCATACAAATATTGCAAGTTCCAGAAATTCTTTTTCAAGCCAGAAAGTAAACCATTTGTTTTTATATATTTTTTCTCAACTAACACTTTAATTACATTTGATTATAATTACAGTTTAATTATATAATTCATATAAAAATATTTTTGAACAATTGAGCCCGAAGCATAATTTTCTTAGCCTGTTCATATTGGATATTTTATCAAGCTGTCTTGTTTTTACAAATTTAATTCAAGCTCCTTTGATATACAAAATTTAAAAATTATACTCAAGTTATTAACGTTCGCATATTAAATGAAAAATGCTCATGGGCACTGACCACCGAAGGAGCATGACCATTGAGGAACTTACAATTGCAATTAATTAATTCAGTGGAGCTAGGGCGTAAATCAAAAATTGACAAGGATTGACACAATTTTCTAATAATGTTAATATACAAAGATTATCACAAATAGATTTGATTCTCTGCTGGTTGAAATAGACAAAATTAAAAATAAACTGGTTGTTTTGTCCGGGCCAAATTTATAAATACATTTTGTTCTATCAATTATTTCTTTTTATTTGAATATTATTACAGTTCATATATTCAAACCCAAATATGTTTAGCTTTATTGCAGACTAATCCTTTGGCACATTCAGCATAGATTTTGGTTGAACCTCTGGTAAATTCTACCAAGCAATTTTCTCCTTTGGCTGAATTTTAAAAATGATTCAAATTCAATGAATTTTATTTAAAATTGTCGTAAAACCAATTCATACCTAATTGTTTCAGACAAGCCGGACAACAACCACATTCTGAACCATGTTCTTTGTACAATCCACCACCTTCTTCACATGCTGCTTTGTCCCAACGCATACAATCCTCGTTATGAGTGTAAACGTATTTAACGTGACTACAAAAATCTTGTATACAGACAATGGTGTGGACTGTATACGGCAGAAAGCAATACATATGTCCTAGGTAATAAATTGAAAACTCCGAAACACATATACTAGTGTTTGTTGTGTAAGTGAGTCTATTTAGTCTTGTATAATCATTGTATCCAATATTAATTTTCATAAACTGTAACAAAAATGAAAAATTGATTGATTTATGTTGGTTATATTCAAAATTTTCAATTTGCTATCATAGTATTTCTCTAACAAAAATGATTTTCTATGTATTTTTTAAAATTCTTTATAAAACACAATTTAATTTACTCATAGAATAAGCTGAAAATCCAGGATCACTTATTTTCAACAAGTTTATACTTTCTGATCTTTGTGTACCAAAATAATCACAGTCAAGATATTAGATATTAATATAAATATCTAGCCAAACTTTATTAACTGTAAATAATAATTAAATTTTCCAAAAAAAAATAACTAGAACGAATTAGATATGAAAATTAATTATAACTATCAATAGCAAATTTTAAATAGTCTATTTAAATATATATAATAATTTTAATGCAAATTACAGTTTGTAAAATAAAAATTCATCGCAAAACATGCTAACAAATATTTTATCTACCTAAAATTGAAATATCAGAGCATGCCAAAATTTAACAAATATATTCGGTTTGTCAATTACAGGCAAATAAAATTTTCATTGTATCTATCCCCGATTATATCATGATATTATGGTAAACAAAACTTTAATTTTATTTTTATTAAAAATTACTGTTTAACAAAAAATAGAATAAGGTTAAAATTCTAGATAATATTCCAATAAAATCATAGGACATTTAATAATTAATTTCACAACAAATTGGTTATTAAGCATTGTTAGCCATAGGGGAAATGTGATTGACATATGTTTGCTGTGATCAGATGTGATCTGGCTGACCAGTGCGAAAAAGAACAGAATGGTGTTTACCTTGAGTGTGACACAAAAGTAGGGATGTGCAAGGGGGGTATAGACCCAAATACCCCCTGAGTTTGAGATTTTGCAAAATACCCCCCCTGTGTTTTGAGGCTCTGCTAGACCCCCCCTAGAGTTTTTGCTCGGGACCTATACCGAAAATGGCGACGAAGGCGCCATTTTGGTAAAAATGGCCGATTTTTACCGAATTTCGGCTAAATTTAGCTTAAATTCAACTAAAGCTTAATTTAGGTGAATTAAAGTTAAATTGTGCTAAATTTAAATAAATTAAGCCAAATTTGGTCGAAATTCGGTCAAAATAGGCCATTTTTGACTTTAAACGCCTTTTTTTCGGCCATTCTGGCGGCCATCTTGTTTTCAAAATACCCCCCTCTATACTCCCCCTGAATTTTGAGCCAGAAATCGCCATTTTACCCCCTCCTATACCTCCCCTGAGTCGGCCGAGCTTGCACATCTCTACACAAAAGTTTGCAGATGTTGTTCACAATGCTTGAACAATTAAGGGTCCTTTTTAATTAGATTGTACAATTAAAATATAAATCTGTTTGTTAACAACAAGATTGATTTTATTTTCAAGTTTATTACAGATTGACTCTTGCAACAATAAAGTACAAATTTTTATAATATTAATTTTCTAGCTAAAGTCTAAAAATTATCATGTTCCATTTTATGATCTATTTGGTAATAATTTAAATTTAAAATGAAATTACTTATGTTCTTGGTTAAGATATTTTCATGATATTGCTTGCACATTCTTGCACATACGCAACAACACTTGCATAAAAAATGTCACTGATAGTTATAGCCAAGTACTTCATGTTATGAATCATAACATTGTAGAAAATATAATTTCAATTTTTAGCGCAAATTACGGTTTAACAAAAAATCTATGAGGCTAATGTTCTGGATAATATTCAAATCAATTTATAATCCATTTAGTAATTAATTTCACAACATTTTGGATATTAAGCATTGTTAGCGAAAAGAGGAAATGTGATCCACATTTGTGTGATGTGGTCAGATGTGCTATGGCTGACCAGTACAAGTGCGAAAAAAGCAAACGATGTTTGCCTTGAGCAAGACACAAAACTTTTCAGATGCTGTTCACAATGGTTGGAGCAAATCAGTAAGGATGAATTTTAATTAGCTTGTATAATTAAAATATAAATCTGTTTGTTTACGTTAAGATCAAGGTTAAATATGCCTGGAAACTAATGCTACAGATGGAATGGCTTAAGCCGCTTGTGGATCTGGAACAGATTGTGATCCCAAGAAAACGGTTTGTGTTAAACAATAAAATTAAAATAAAAATATTAAATCAATAGAATTATTAATTTATCAAAATTATTGAATTAATTCATTGAAAAGTTGATTGAACATATTTTATTATAAAAACTCAGCGGCTAGATGTACCCGAATAGTGTTACAATAATATAGTAAAGTTAACGCTAACAAGTAATTTTAATGTTATTCAAATCACAGTTTGAAAAATAAATGTATTGGGCATTAGGTATGAATCCATTATTGATTTTATATCAATTTAAATATAGTTTCAAATTTGATTTTAAAGTTAATTACAGTTTGAGATATTTACATTCAAGTATAAATTAATAGGAAATTTTTCTACCTCGTATAGATAATATACATTGGGGAATTTTTTTTTATAAATTCTATTAATTTATTATGAATAACAACGAAATTATCGAATTCAATTGATCTTGTTTAAACAATAAAATTGAATATACTTCCTTGTTTTTCTATCGCAACATAGTCCTAATGCACAAGTTGCTTTAGGAGGTGAAACAACTATTATGAATAGAAAGCCACAATTAGCTCCTCTCCTATAAATAAAAAATAAATACATTTTAAATCTTATTATAAAAATAATTTTCAAATTTACCCAATTTTTTAATAAGGCCCGACAGCATCTGCCAGTTGAACCATGGACATTAAATATGCCTCCACCTTACTAATTGCAATGCGCTTTTTTGTTTTAGCATAGCAACGTAGCCCTTTTGCACAGATAGCTTTAGAAGGTGCGCCACCTACTCTTAGTGACCTTGCACAATTTGAACGTTGTCCTAAAGAATTAATTCAATTTAATTTTTAATAAAAAAAATTTCAAAACCCCATTGTTGAATACAGGTCAGAAAGCATTCACAAGCGGCACCATGTACATTATAAATGCCACCATCTCTCTCGCATGCAGCTCTATCGCACCCGATACAATCTTCATTGCCTATGAAAGGACATTTTATTTTATTACAGAAAATTTCGTGTACAGACAAATGCATTGACTGTATGTAAAGCAGATAGCAATGCAAACACAATAAGAATTTTTGATTGCATTTCAAATAAAATATTTTTATTAAAAAATATGTTTTTCTGTTTAATTTACACGTTAATACTCAATTTTGATATAACTGTTACGGGTCAATTATAATTAAATTAAAAATAAATTTATTTATTGCTGCTTAACATTTAGATAAAAGTCAATATTTCCGGGAAACTACAGCAACAGATGGAATGGCTAGTCGCATGTACACCTGTAATAGTTTGTGATTAGAAGAGCACTTTTTGTTTTAAACAATAAAATAAAAACAAAATTATTAATTCAATAGAATTATTAATTCCTCGAAATTATTAAATTAATTCAGTTAGAAAATGATAGAATTTATTCTATTATTTATATAATAAATTCCCCCAGGTAGTTCAGCCCGATTAATAATACAATAATATAGAATGTTAATTTTAATTTATATTTTAGTTCAAATTACAGTTTGAAAAATAAGTGTATGAGGCTAAATTTCAAGTATAATCTAATAAAATTATAATTTATTTAATAATTAATTTTGATTTACTGTTAAATATAAATAATAATTTAATGAATTAATTTTCTTATCCAAACTTGTTCATTTTTTGTTCATTTTATCCCCTAACAATTCATTCATTCATTTTCCAAATCCCTTGTCCTTTCGGGTCGGGATTGAAGGCAAGCAACCTTAGACTTCCACAGAT
>JAQIWA010002779.1:0-12272 GCA_034693305.1 Eueremaeus valkanovi | reverse complement strand
ATATTTTTTTTATCAAACCCCCACTATCCCTCTTTCAAATAAGACCAACTTCAATATTGTACCCCCTGTAGTTTTTCCGTACATTAAGATTCAAATCAGGTGTCTATTCTGAGAAGCCCTGTATTAGCACATATTGAAAACGAATTTTATAAAATTGTTCAGGTTGAATTGTTTGAATTCCCAATTTTCTGGCCATTTCTTATTCAATTGGAAAAAGAATTCTTAATTATAAAAGTGTTGACAAAGAGAGAGATTCTTAGCTCAAGACTCAACCAAACAATAAACAACTCTTAATTGGGAGCCAAGAATCTGAGCTTATTTTCTCACTCAGTCTTATAGACTATAAGTTATCAGATGTAGGCCAACGCGGATACACTCAGGGCATGTGAGGAAAAGTAAGGTTCAGCACTTTTAAAAGTAGTGCCAAGGATAGTAACCAGAATTTCTGGACAATAGTTCATATAATCAAGCAAAGAGCAAAACTCAACCAAAAATTGAACCAATCTTTTATTGTGAGTGTGAAATAAGTTGGAGGTGTGTCACCTCCCTGTGCACCTACTGATCATCTGTGCACTCTTATTAAGAAAATTGAGAAGATATTTCAATTCGATAAATGATGTGGATAAGCCTCATTTCCAATTCCTTTAACAAATTGGGTCTAATGTTCAGTTAATTTGAGTGATAGTAGAATTCAGACGAGAAGATAGAGTTAATATATTTGTAGACCACCTGACTGTGCAGTGCATGGCTTACATAGAGCTTATATAGTATTTTAATTAATGCTAATCTAATAATAAAATAAATGAAAGCAAAGTCAAAATTAATGCTATGTTCGGCAGCACAACAATAAAGCAAGAGATAGAGTACAGCCCGGGTGAATTCCTGGAGATATTCGGCACCAAAGAGATTGACGGAAGAAAGTCGTATATCGACGACGATCTGACCGAAGAGAGAGTGTGCCGTCGCGTACCCAAAGTCATATACCCGCAAATGGCCAAAAATCAGGCCAATCAGTGGGTCTATGTGGTCAACGAAGTCGAGTACACGCAGGCAGTGGTCGCAGAGATATGCGAGTGAGTCCTCCTCTGCTCTTATGACTCGTTTGATAGAAGACTTGATTAAATGTTTTGATCATTTCATGAATTGAATTACTCCTAAACAGAAAAGAGGGCAAATCCTGTGCCTATTTAGACCGCAACCTTCCTCCAGGTATGTACTCCCGGTGTCGCCAAAAGTATTCTTACAAACGATTGCTGGCTCTGCACCCGACGGAGAAAAGGACTTATTCGGACAAATTCAAGTTCCCGTCCTGTTGTGCCTGTTATGTCAAGTCCAATGACATCCTCAGCCGCAGCATAAAGGCTAAGAAAAAGAATTAACCGAAAAAAGCATCAGTTCTTCAAATTCATTGCAAACTTCATTCATAATTAATTATTCAATATTTTTAAGTAAATTCAATAATTTTTTGTATATTTAAAACTAATTTATATTTTATTATTAAATAACGAAAACAATCGAATAAAGAGCTTAATAAATCATTTTAATTATTATTTTCTTTTGTATTAAACTTATGAGTATTTAAATTAAATACAAAAATTTCATAACAGGTCAATTATCCGTCACAATTTAGAGCGAAAATAATTAGTTTGCCCGTACAGTTTGATCATTTTCAGAAAGGTTGATTGGGTCAGTTTCGTGTGAGGGGTGAATAACCTCTCATTGAAACTAATGTTTATAACAATTTTTCGACAGTTTATCTAAAGTCTACTCTGTTTTGTCTAATCCTATGTTTATATTATTCTAATATAAGATTAAGTTTTGGATTTTTGGAAATATTTAGAATTGTTTTTAATCCTATTTCAAATGGAAAGACACGTAAAAGTAGAAGCAGTAAAAATATGCTCTGGGCTATTCCTATTCAAATTGACACTGATTGTGATATTACTATTTGCGTCAATTTTAACTATTATTATACAGTGATGTAGTGTCAGTGAATTTGTCAATAAACCTCATTTTCAATTATTTGCACTAATAATACACTTAAATGTTATTCTTCGTCTTATAATCATACAATGGAGCTTGATAATGTTGTTGATATAAGAGTTTGTTATTCACTCGATCACTATTAACAACATTATCACAGTTCGGAAGTTTACAAATTCTTATCTGCGTTAGTGTTAATGCAATGCAACTCATTTTGAGTTTGGTTTCAATAGAAAATCAGTTTTAATAAAAATGGTTTTTATTGCTTAACATTTGTACAAATGTTCGCAATTGAAAAATGATGTTATCGCCGACATTCAGTAATAGTGCTAATGATAATACTTGTTTAGTTTGGAATAATAATCAGGTAAATAATAATAAACATTATTCTGTCTGTAATAATAATATTATAATATTATAAAAGGTTTTACGCATTCAAAACAGTTGAATGAACTCGTCTTTCATTTATTTATTATTTGAACCCAAGAATCGAAACGATTTTAAATTCTTATCGCATTTATCGCAGCTATTAATCAGTTTTGATTTGTTTATTAATTTAGTTAAGAATAATATTTTTTTCTTAGTTATCATATATAGGACAAGATGTTCGACAAATCCCGGCCATTATAATCAAGATATACGGACCCATTGCTCGAAAACTGGACCTAAGTTTCAATATAATCGACACATTGGAGGGCATAGAGGACTTTCCAGCCCTCGAGGAATTGATCCTGGATAACAACTTACTCGACGATAGCGTGAAGTTCTGTTTCAATCCATTACTGCATACGCTGTCTCTCAATAAGAATAAGGTATAAGTCTATAGACGTATTGGAAACTTAGCCGAAATGTCAGAACAGTATTAATCAAATATTTGATTGTTTTTGAAAATATCATAACTTATTAATACTTTTAATATTATGTTATACTTTATTCGACTGCAGATCTCAGATCTCGAAAAGCTGTTGAGTGAGTTGTCAAGAAAGTGTCCAAATCTTAAATTCTTCAGCTTATTGGGTAACAGCGCGTGTCCGGATCAATTGTCCAGCACAGATAAGGATGAAGAAGACTACCAGAGATATAGAAGATATGTCATCTACCGATTGCCTCACTTGAGGTTTTTGGACTCAACCAAAGTCAGAAGTCAAGAGAGGAAAGACGCTTTCGAAAGGGGAAAGTACTTCAAGATTGTTCGACCCGACTCTGAACTGGTATATAAAACAATAAGAAAAGCGAGTAATCGATCGATTGATTGCTTGCCTTTAATTGTTTTTAAATGCGTTTAAGTTTAGAAAATGCTTAATATATTTGATGACATTCTTCGTGTAATTTACTATAATTTTAATGAATTAAATCTGTTTTTATAGTTTGAAGACAATAGTGACCGAAGAGTTGTTCGACAAATATTTACTCCACTTCCTAATGAAGACAATTCGAGTTCAGGAACTCATTCAGGTTTGTTATGCAATCAATAAAATATATGCATAGGTTTGACAAATATTGCTGAATATGATTCATATGAATCGACAGGTGCTTATGGAAGGCTTAAACACAGATATACCGGAAAGCATTCGGAAGGAAATCGATTCATCAGAAACCATGAATTATGAGCGCATCTGAACATACATTGTAGACATTGGAAGAGCAGAGTAGAAGAGTAGAGACAAACACAACTTTATTGACACTAAATATTTGTTCAATTTTTAAATTAAGTTTTATTGAAAACTTCGTAAAATATATATTGACTTTGTATTGGAAGCAACACTTTGACTGTCAGACAGACCTCTATCTGTCTATTGGTTTCTTTTAAACAAAATTCTGCCAAATATTACATTAAATGACAATTAAATAAACGTTTGATTATTGTTCGCAATCAAAATGAAGTCCAATTATTCAATATTTGCAGCTATTCCTGCAAACTCACAAACAGCTCACTTATTCAATTGCAATCTCTGCAGATTCAGTTGAGCTCAACTATCTCTCGCCTAAAAACTCTATGACTACGATATATCCGAGCAAAAACTAATATAGTGCTCAATATCTAGGAGAGTACATATCAGCTGTACCCCCTGGCCATCCTTATTGCTATAATGTGTTTCATAAAATATGATATACTCTATAGCTCTCGATATGTAATAAAGTGACGAATATTTGATTCGATGTCTTATTGGGTTTCAATCTATGGAATGGAGTTATGATTACAATTGTGGAGATCTTGTTAGCGCCTAATGAGAGTGAGTTCAGGCGATTCCTGTCATTTGCTTCAAATCTAATTAATAAGAAATGACATCATTTCTGATCGTTATCTTTTGATGAGTTCCCTCATATGATGTCCACAAATAGATCTTTTATATAATAATCTCCTTTTTATGAGTTTGCACACGTTGTGTGGCACCAGCCATGTCATGCTCGGCCAATGCTGTCTTTTCAACTGGAATAGGGTCAACACATATTGTGCTGGGACAGTTCTATTTTGATATATGAATGTCAACTATTTTTTAACTTTATCCAAAAACAATTGGATTCAATGTTTGAAATGTTAATTTGAAACGAAGCTTGCACAAATTAGTGCACAGCTTTATTAGAATGTTTACTCTAGTCACCTGGAACAATAAATACGATGTTTCTAACAACTCATGGGCTGGAGATAAAGGTCGTATAAATCCTAGAGAAATGAATTGTAGGAATGCTGACCTGATATGGCATAACATGACGTTATATCCAATTTCTGACGTCTTATTTATGTAATAATCTTTCTTTGATTCACAAGTTTTTAATTATTTCTGATATTTTATACCATATTTTTAATTATTCTCACGTGAATTGACTGCACTGAGCGATAAACTGCTGATTGAGCTCATTGTGCATATCATTAACCAACGATTTCGTCAACAAATTATATAATAAAGCATAGAATCTATGCTCAGAATAATCAGAACTCATATGAAGTTGCATTAGAAGTACAACTCATTTGATTCTTCTCTACAGTATATTCAGTATATTCGCTATTTCTATATCTGTCAAAAACATTGTATCATTAAATAAAATTGGATTCAATAGAGACCAGAAATTTATGAAAATCTCTTACAGATATCAGAATTGAAACACAAAACTAAACTAAATTTGTTATAAAACAGAGTTTACATTCTGTGAGTGAGTATTCAAACAAATTGAACTAATTATCAAAACATAAATCCAAATATCATTATAATTCAGTCTCGACTCTAATTATGTTTATCTAAGATTTTGATGAATAGAAGTTCTCTAAGAGTTTATGCAGTAATCAGTGAATAAACCATTGAATCGAAACATTTGTTACTTTTTCTCAATATAATGAATACGTGTTTTAATAAAATTGAAGTAATGAACAAATATAATGCATGACTTGTATTGTCTATAAAATTAAATGCTTAACAGGATCAATTAAGCAAATATCATACAATATGTTATCCTTCAAAAATAGAGCAAGTTTACATGTAGTTTCAATGGTCTACAAGCAGAAAGAGCAAGCTACTTCAAAACTATTTAGGATTGCCAGCAAAGACACCAAACAAAAGATATATTCATTTATGACTTCATTTTTGGATCAGATCAATAAGACGGGTCATTTCAGAAGAAATATCAATTAAAATCAGGAAGATTATTGATATTATAATCTCAATAAAGTAGATGTTGATTAATAAGTTGCATTTGATTAATAGTGAGGATACAGTAATCATAGTTGAACAAGTTAATTAAAACCTAGTTCATTTTAGACATACAGTAATAGACTGTAATATTAACGATGATAACGAACAGTGAATATAATGTAGATAGTACAATCTTCAATTATAATATATTGTAGGTGTAGGAATACCTTGCTATGAATTGATATAAGATTAGATTTTGTTGTTTGAATTTCTATTGACATGTAATGACGTTTACTATTATAACAGTATTATTGAACAAATATAACATTCAGTCAAATGGTTTGTCTCACGTCAGCTCATCATTGACTTGACTCTAGTCTTGCACTCGAACTGAAATAATAGTTTGAAAAATATTCTGAAATAATTCTAAGAGAATATTAAACGAAAGGAAATGAATCGCAAGCTATAAATCGTATGCTTTGGTTTGGATTGTCATTTCTGTTTCAACAGTCAGTACTACAAACAGTAATACAAACAGAAATACGTCAATATCGGGTCAAATGCTTTCCATGGAAACAATGCCTGACATCCACTCATACGGTGGATACGAATGCATACATTTCTCTCTTTTTCATTACATTCTGTATATTCTCTATTACTCTATACTCAAGAATCGGATATATTTTAAAGTAGAAATTCAAATATAAATAACATTTTTGTGAGAAAACTCTTGATTTTAAGGCTGTCATCAAATGCTTTAAAACTAGAACAGCATACCAGTGAGCCAACCAATCTTGCTCATTAAAATCTAACCTGTACCACATTATTGTTTTGGCAATACTTGGAAATATGGAATGACGTGAAAACTTTAGTAATATAATAGCGATAGTCAGCAAAAATATTATACCTTTATAAAATATTTTAATAATAAAGAGTTTGTTTAAAATGTTCTTTACCTTTCAGTTACAACCTTGACTATGTTATCAATTTTGCTTTTTATTCATAAGACAGATAATTTTTAAAAATTAAAGACTTCTAATGAATTAAGTAATCTATTCTAAATTCATACTAGATATTATTTATTAGATAGATTTGAGAGGACCTTTCTAAGATACTGTAGTTTACAAAAAGCATACTGTACATTAACTTGACATAAGAATCTTGCTAACTTAGTGTTCAATTTAATAAAATCCTTGCAAATAAAGAGGCTTTCCTCAGATCTATTCAATAAGCCTTCAAAGGCTTGACTTTACCATTACTAATCTCTATTAGTAAGGAGGTTTATATGTGATCGGATGGGTAGGTATCACATAATCACAAATATATACCCTCCTCCTTTTTTTAAAGAAAGTGGAGTAAAAACTGTTTTCGATTGTTAAGGCCTATGCATGTGCTCAACGTCATCCATATGAGAACGAGTATCGCAGCAGTCAGAATAATACATCTACGGGGCTCAATCACCAACACTGGGATTAAAAAATTGCCCTGTACTGTACAGTAGTTCTCTTCAGTGTATACTTCAATGCTTTACCGATAATAACATCGAAATAACTCTCAATAAAAGGAAAACAGGAAACAAAAGATGATAACACGAATCGCATCTATACATACAATTCGGCACAAAATAAGACTATGGAAAATGTATCTTCTTTTATATAATTACTGTACCAGGTCCTATTTAAGTTAATGCTTTGTTACAAATAATATAGCATTGGATTATTTATTAGATAATTATGATTAGATTAATCTATCAATGTAATAACTCTGTTACCAAGGCTGGAATAAGTGGAAAAACTGAAATAATTAAGCAGTCTCATTTGCTTAACTCTTTGTTCTAACTTCTGATTCAGAATTTTAGGGAATATCAGGTAAAGGTTATTTTTTGATTGGGGCAATTTCCGGTCATTCCCATTAGTTGAGTGCTTATTAAGTATTGATCAAGATGAACTACTGAATAAACTCGTTTTACACTAAATCTGCCTCTTAGTCGATATTCGTATAAACATTTTATTGTTCAGCTATTTATGTGCCGAACAGTATATCTCTATTATTATTATCTTTCGCTCACTGTTAGTCTGACTTCCGAGCGAATAGCGGAATATTTGTATCCATTTTATTGCAATCAATGCTAACAAGTGTTCGCATAAATATTTTTCTTTAGTATTTACTGTATATATAAATAAATAAAATTATTTTACATTTGAATTATTCCAAACCTTGATATTTATGAAAACAAATTACTTCTATTGTTTTTGAAAGTAACGAGAATTTAATCAAAAGTTTATTAAACTCTAGTTTTCTCGTCTCCAAAATATTCAGTACAAATGAATTGCAATTTTATTTGAATTTCAATTATTTTGTTTCTGATAACAAGTCGAAAGTCGAAAAGCGATGTAATGTTTGCAAAACACTAGAGTATAGAAAGTCTGTCTTTTAATTAACTTTTATTTTTTTTTTGCTAATATTGAATAATTGAAAAAATCTAAGCCAGCATTTGGAGTACGGGTTAATTTGATTAAGTCATATAACGTCATAGTTATGATAAGTCTGATTAACCTTTGATTTTATCGTCAATGAAAACATCTTAATTAAATGCATAGCATTTCCCAATGCCTGAGCATTGGTCTCACTTTTCTCATTGGTTTCAACACATATACAGCGATTGGTTCACTAAAATCAAAGTTTGAATTCAGAAAAAAGATATGTTTTATATAATGGAAATTAAAAATTAAATTGAATTCTAAAAAATTCATGCATTTGTTATACGAGTTCTGATGTGTTTCACTTGGATTGAGTTGAGCAAGGATAGTCAGGCTTTGAAATATAACTGGAATGATTTTACCATAAATTCATCGAATAATTTGTATTCAAAATTTTACCTGTACTCAAAATCAAATATATACAAAGTATCCTAAGGGGAATAAAAGTATCTAGAACATATGTGCACACTTTGTTGTGACCACCCCCTATGGTCATCCCTCTGCTTCAAATAGTTGTTAGCATTTATTCATAGTTTTTGTTGAAGTGTTTCAATCATTGATGAAAACTCTAAATAATTAGAAAACCAGAAACACATAACACATAAGGCTTTAATTTATTCATACAATTCATACAAATACTTGTGCCAAACGAATAGAGTATATAAATAATAGCGAGAATCACATCAATGTTTGTTTAATACCTTGGGTTATCTCAAAAGCCAGTTCTGCACAATATAGTGGTAACCAATGGGTCGGAGCATAAGAGTCAATAGAAATGAAAATTTAGTTAATTATTGGTTTATAATCGAAAGTGTTTGCAGTGTTTTAGTGCTTATTTCAAAATTATTTCATACATTCATACATTGACGTCATCTTCAATGGGAAAGGTATGGCAATAAAAGTAGGGATTGGTATGACTGGTATCGCGAGTTGACATATGCGAGGATAGTCTTTCATCAGTCAGTTGTGCAGTAGTGTGAGCACTAGTAGTCGAGCTCATCGTGTGATGAGATTGTTTAACATCGGTATCAGAGCTATCAGATCTGAGTCTCATCTCACAGATAGCACAATAAAGCACTTGACTTACGATTGCCATAGACTCACAGCCAGTCATCGACACATGCAGTCTATGCACGACATACACAATACTCTGTATAGAGACTATACTGACTGACTCTACGGTCTATACTGACTAAACGCCTGTAAAACAATCGACAAACTAGTGAGACAAGTAAGACAAGTGAGCCCAGACAGCCAAGATAACTGTGCAGCACAAGAAGCCATTAGTGGCAGAGCCGGCCGAAAGCATCGACTATGAAACGTAAGTACAGTAACAGAAATTAAACTTTTGTTAAATGCCTAAAAATCTTATCAATTCTAATGTCTATTATATTATCGACTATTTGTTGGTCGACTGAATGTATTGTCGGTTTAATTACAATCAGATGGCAGTAAACGCTTTGAGACAGACGAGAGTCAAAGTGAATACTGAAATGATGGCAGTGTTGCCAGTCTTAGGGCTCTATTTCTTGTTAATTTGCCAATACTTGTACGAGTGGTACGAGTGGTATGTGTGGTACGAGTGCTCGCCTTCTCCTCTCTCACTCTCACTGCACACCATTCACTACAGTATAGCTATAATACTGTAGTGGAGTCGGTATTCAATTCAATTCAGTTATCGCTTTACTAGAGTTTAGTTGAATGCATATAAATAAAAGTTTGTGTCGTTTATCGACTGCAAGGCTCGCAAAATGTTCAAAAGTTAGTGCTCTTTCGGTGCTCTCAAGATCTCACTGACAGTCAGATTTGGGTAATGCTATTGCTTTGACGAGTGCTTTGAATGCATACGCGATTTCCTAACTTTATTTGCCTCCGACTCTGACTCGTGAGTACTACTCAGTTAGTTAGTCAGTAGTGAGTCAGTGAATGTGAAGAAACTATGTGTGAAAGTGTGTGTTATATCAATATAACGTAATACAAGTGCAATAGAGTACGAGTCGATCCAATCCAACCCAACTCAACGCAACTTTTGTGTTCAAAGTCCTCAAACAGTAATACCGATCGCAACTGATATAATGTATGTAAAACTAGTACAACAATTACATGTGATATTGAATGCCTCTCCTCTTCTTTGCCATTCAAACCATGTGAACGATCTAACCATTAAAGCGAAGGTTATTCTCTAGTCTTCCCTTGAATTACACGGAATTTCACTTCTTCTCAATTCTCACTCATTCTCTCAATCATTTCATTCAAATCGTATGCAATAAGTAATTAAGTATCGAAACACACAATCATTTTGTGTTCAATTCATTCAGTAGTTTCCAAACAAAAGAAGACTTATTTTGTTATTCCTATCGATTGTCATATAATTAGTAACTTTTCTGTCGGATATAAGATTGCAATGCATTATACCATAACGTTATGCGAAATACTGGTTATTATCCAATATTAATCTCCACTTTCACTGAAAGGTGTGTTCACTGAAACTGAATTTCAGATTTTTTGATATTTTGTATATTATTTCTATTAATTTTATCTTTACTTTTATTGCTATACTTTTGGTTAAATATTTTTGTTCCTTAACTTTATGTGTAATGTTTTGATCAGAGAATTGTCAGAACTATTGATATGAATTGTTTTTCCAGATATTAGTCACGTATTCTCGAGACATAAGTCAAAGGTTGGCGTAAACTATAATTTTTGCTATAAATAAATATTATTCTGAATGTTGTCATTGAAATAAAAACTGACAAAAATTGTTAGTTTGTATAAAAAAAATATTTTTCCGAAACTCATTCATTGATAAAATTCTAATTGAATTGAATAAATAGTTCAAAAGTTATCTTATTTCTAATGGAGTTTAAATCAGTCGAAGAATATTTGTTTGTTTTTTCTGCTAATATATGGTATTATTATTATATGAATAATGAATATAAAATGTTTAGTTCGCTTACAATAATGTAGACTAGAATAGGAGTGACGTATGCCCTGTGCCTATTAGAGGGTGAGGTTCCTATTAGGGGATGCCTAACCTTGGATACATTTACATGATATTTATTTTTAGTTTATGTTACAAGTATTCAAGGACTTAACAAATCATAGTTTGACATCACATCATATTATCTCAATATTTGTCGTTCGTTTCAATTTCACTATTGATTAGACATTTCTCGGCTTTTCTTAAATCAACTCTTCATAAAAATATACTCAAATTAAGAATAAAAAGTTAGAGAGTTTAGAGATTAATATTTTATTTGTTATGTGTTTTAGAAATATATTAAAGCAGACAAAACAGGTTTTTGAGACTCAGACAGACAGACAGATAGACAATTGATAGCATAGATGCAAATGTTTTTGGTTTTGAATTTTCTTTTGAAAATCTGTTTCATTCAATTGAAGTTAATTTCGAAGGTTTTTCATTTGAATATTAAAACATATATTCATTGAATCATTGAATTATACTTTTAATCAGAAATAGCAGTTCTCATAGCGATTAGCAATTCTTGTAATTACTTTCCAATTCATCCGATTCTCAGAACTTATTTATATTCCAGATATATTAGAAAATTTCATTATTATTGTAAGTTCACGTCAATTCTTGCACTTACTTATGAAATGCGTTTCTATATTTCATCATCCTACTTTTGAAGTATTCAAAATATTTTCTCGACTTTATAAATCTAATCAATCTATTTTTAATTATATTCAGAGCCTTTGAATAACTTGTTTCGTACAATATTTTCATTGAATCGATTAATTGAGAATATAGTGTAATATATAAGTCATATAAGTCTGGCTCAAATGAGTTTTTGAATTGAGTTAAATGAGTGCTGAGATGTGAATAGGTTTCAGAAGGACTTATTCCGGGATATCCCTAACATTTGTAACACGTGTTCTTGAATTAGCCAGAATTGAATTGAATTGATATTTGAGGAAATTCTGAAGGGCTTATCATTGTTATGACGGACCACCTTGTCCTTTTCTCACGACATTAGTAAGGAAAAGACCCAGGGACTCTGCACAGTGCCTTCACTGAATGGATGCAATTATTATTGAAAGTATTACGAATTCATGACTGAAAATAAAATTAGTTTTGAAATAAAGAGCATGTCCGTACTTTGACAACATATTTTTATTTTTCAAAATCCTTTTAACCACGATCAAACGATGTAGTATA
>JAQIWA010002778.1:0-12272 GCA_034693305.1 Eueremaeus valkanovi | reverse complement strand
ATTAACAGTTCAGACATAATAGTCGACACATTCTTCTGGTGATCGATGTCTTCATTTGCATTACTGTTCTTCAGTTTTGAGGCGTAAATCATATTCTGTTCTGCAGTCAAACCCATTATAAGGAACTCCTTTTCGTTGTGTCCGATGAAAGCCGACCTAATCTTTGTGTCACAACTCAACCGAATTTCCGTTTCCTTTCCTAATCTCGTGTTATGCATACCATCCAAGCATTTCAATAGTGATGTCAGGCCAGCACCGGAAGGACCCATAACAGCAGTGATTGTCCCAAAATCTGCAGAACCACTGATTCCGTTGAGAATTGTTTTCTCTTTTTGAGTGAAAACAGATCTAAACTTAAGCTTCAAATCAATCCAAACGATCGATATTTTCTGATCCATTGCTTAATATTTTTGATTTTTCTTTCAATTATTGAAATTTTGTTTAACACACTTCTGTCCACGTATTCAATACATTCCGATATTTTCCTATAATTTTAATTAATTTCAATGAAGAACTCGTTTCAACAAAAAACGTTTTGCGAATTGTGTTCAGTTTACTTAATTAATTTACACAATAATTGATATAACCAAGGTGTAATTTATTTACTATACAAAAGTTTTGATGATTCATAAATGATGAACTTTTATACATTTATACGGCTAGAGTTGTGTTACACCGCTGATACAGGGAATATTCTATCAGGTTCAAAAGTGATAATAGGTTTTGAACTTGAGCAATCTTAATTTTTTACCCAACTCTTACAATTACTATTTAATTACAAATCAATTGTACGAAAGGACGGGTGAAATTGGTTCAAGCAATAAACACCTGCATTGTGTTCTTATAATTTTTGCGCATCCCTGAATTCATAATAAAGTACTAAATGTTTAATTTGAATAAAAACTCACTGTTTTACTCACTTTTATAGTGAGATGCAATTAAACACTGATTTTGATTATAATTATTAATAGAAATAAATGTAATCAATCTTAATTATAGCAAATTTTACACCAACATAAGTCTGGAACAAATAAACTACCAGCACACCTCTATTCCTTTTCTACGAGCATGGCTTTACAAAGTTGCACCTTGATGAATTTTATAAAAATTAATTTAATGTTTTGTAAAATATTGATTATCAATACTGTTATGCAAATACAAAAAAAACTGTTTATTCTTATTATTAATTTTCTAAACTTTTGTTGTAATAGAAAAATAATCTAAACTTTGACTATATTTCGATTTTCTTTATTCAATGATTAATAAAAATATTTCGAAATCAAATGTTATTCAAATTGCTATACAAATAGTTGCATAAAATTTAATCAAGTTGATTTGTAAAACATTATGAATTAAATAAGTTTTACCTGCGTTACAATTATCCAGTCATTGATTTACTTTAATTGATAAGGAGTTTTAATTTTTAGCCCCGGATAGTCTCCTAAAAATTCATATATATTGAGTGTGTATTAAAGGTTTAATTAATTGAATAAAAACACAAATAATGGCTAATATATGCCTGGATTTCAACAGAGAAAGAATATTAAATAGTTTTGATGAAAGGTCTGAATCGGAATTAGTTATCGGATTATTCACATCTGCGGTAATCTATTTCTATAGACTTATATTTAATTATTATTTTTTTTGTTAATATTTAAATACTAATAGTTTAACGAATTGAGCTCAAGCACAGTCAGGATATGTCACAGATATGTCTATTTACTGAATATTATTGGGAATCAAATACATTCAAAGTAAGCATTCGTACAATTCGTTTGAATTATATTATTGATAAAGAATTTTAAAAAAATTATTATTTATTTTCAATTCAATTAGTTTTTCTGTCCGTTTGATCGATACTAATATTGGCGGCACTCGACTGACCAACGGTTCATATACTGGAGCCATGAAGTACTTGGAGGATAATGTGAGACAAATAGGAGCAAGGAGACTTCTTGAACATTTACATAAGAATTATTTGACTCTTGTTTTGAAACTCTTTAGAGAATCGACACAACTATTGTTAATCTAGTTATGGATACAAAAAGATATGACCTGGCTGATTTTGCTTTCGCCAATTCTGTTAAGCTCTCATCAGTAGTATATTCGCCACAAATAAAGTTTGAAACAGAAATGCTTAGACTTTTTCGGATATTCTCGAATAGGATTTGGATCTTAATATTGATTTCGTATTTAATTTTATTTCTATTCAATTCATTCAAAAATAATTTTTTAATTAAGTTCAAATTGGCTCTGGATTATTTCGGAATATTTGTATCTCAAGGTAAATTAAATTATGAATACATTATTTGGTACAAGCTAACTTTTTTACATATAATATTGACTTCCAAAGGCATAAAACTGCGTTCATATCATTCGCAATACTTACTGACGATTTGGTTCTTCACATCATTAGTATTAATCCATTTGTTCACAAATGACTTCAGAGCGATGTTAGTCCTAACCAATGAAGATATCATCCATAGTGTCGATGATCTTATGCCGAGAAATATTGATATATTAATGAGAGGGAACACATATGAATTACATCTAATGATGAGGGTATAAATTGATTTCTATTTATTACAATATAATATAACAAGTGGATAAATCAGACACGTTGTTGGGGAGGGGGGGGCATCAGCAAGGTGGTGATTGAAATTTTCAGTTAAGTTCGCATAATTGCTCAGATTAGGCTACCTTTCCCTCTATATTCAGGTGAATCAAAAACACATCAGTAAAATTACCTTCTAACCTGGGGAGTATTTCAGTTAGACTCTCAACCTAGTCTAGTCTAGTAAAGTACCTGCTCTATAATTGAACAACTATTAGGAGAATTGGCTTATATTAAAAAGACTCCGTTTGGTACCCATCGATGAACTGTTAAGTTTGAAAACTATATTAAGAGTTAATGAACGCAAAAGTGTTATAATCACCGATTCATTTGTGTCGGACAAGATTATCGACTTTTACAGCCAGTTCGGTCTTAAGCGTATGAAAGGAAACGGATCTAATATTTTAAATGGCTTTCCTATTAACAAGAATTTGAATCCAATTTTAAAATTCAAATTAAAATTACTGTAAGTTTTATACAATAAGTGAATTGAGATTAGATTTGATTCTGATTAAGAACTTTTCAAATTTCAGTTTTCAACACTTGTTTGAATCGCTTATATTCAGAGAAAGTTTTATCGATTACATGGTATTCATTAAAATGAAAAGCTTTGATAAAAATTCAAGCGATTGGTCGGAATCGGAGAACAAGATCTCAATTAGTGTTGAATTGAATAATATTTCGTTTATTTTTAATATTTTATTCATTGGTTTATGTTTTTCATTGATATTCCTCTTATTTGAGATGATATACAATTTTATTATAAACTATAGTACACTAAATATCTAGCATGTTCTTTTTTTACTCTTCAATAGACAGATTGATTCTAGCATTCGATTCAATTCAAACAATTATTGATTTTTTCTCAAATATATTTCACTTTCCGTCAAAATATTTTCCAATAAATATCAAAAACATTATTAATTTTATTACATTATTACTGAAAAATCTATTTATATTCAGAGCTTATTAGAGAAAAAATTGATTCTTTGTTCCCTTTTTGTCAAGCCCCCACCCCCTTGAGGTCAGACCCATTGCCTATCTCTGATACAAAATATCTCTTCAAATAAATGCACACATGAAGACCAAGGTACAGCTTTCACAGCAGAATAGTGAATTTATTCAGTTTATAAGATCCTTGAACAATAATTTTAATGTGATATACAAATTCCAACAATCATTTTTCAAAGAGGTGCAATCCAGAATACAATTTTAACTTGTAAATAATCTAGCTAGATTAAAAATTTACATTTATTTTTGCAGTTTAAATAAGAAAAAAATTAATACAAAATAATTTTAAAACAATATTGACTTTTAATAATGAAGTAAATCATCATTTCGTGAATAATACTCCGAAATTCCATAACCCGGTTCAGTCAAATAACAGTAAGCCAAGATTTGTACCTGGCGACATTCATGGAAGCAGCACATTTTAGCAAGTTCCGGCCAGTCCGGCCTTTCAATAAATTGCTCGGTTTCTGTAAAATGAACGTAAATTATAAGACCTGTCATGTAAAGTATCAGGCTCACCCTCTTCCAATGGCAAGGGATCATAAGAAGGCTCATTACGATTTTTCCAATAATGGCTGCCTTTCCCATCAAGGACACAGACTCTCACTAACAACTTCCAAAATTGATTCCAATCGCAGACATTAGTCACAGTCCGGTACCACCAGCCTATTCTCGGCGTTGTTTTCACGCAATCAATAGTAAGACTCAAATGGATTATTAAAAATATTTTCCAAAGTTTTGAATCCATATTCACTGCACAAATATAGTCAAACGTATGAAACAAAAACTATAATTTCTCAGTTTATATTGGTTTAGAAAATAATAGAATTAAAAACATAATTACTAAATAGACTGTATGTGCGAGTACAGGCATGTGAAGAATGTTTGCAGCAAGCTATAAATAAATTGTTTCTAAATTAAAAAATTAGAGCACGATAACTTTTTGAGCATGATGTTTAGTGAATGGGGTAAATATTTTAACATTTACAAATAGTTTCAAATAAAAACAAACGTGGCATATTTTGAATAGTTGATCCTGTTCACATTTATTAATTAACATATAACATGTTTGAGACGGGATTAATTTTTAATAAATTTCTAATAAACAAATTCATAAAATAATTTATAAGGAATAGCACTGACAGTGCGTTTACAAACATTGCTTTTATTTAACTAGGTCAGGCCAGACTGCAATAAGGATTTCAAGTACAGGTTCATTAAAATTAGTGTAAACAAAATTGTGATCAATAAGACTAAAAGGTAGATGGTGTTCTTTACTGCAGAATTATATCTTGTTGACAAATATAATCAATTTATTTAAGAGAATTAATTTATTAAAATTAAAATCAATAAAAAACAAATGAATTACAATACTCACTGCCCGACCCTGGAAACTACACTGTGGGAAAAACTACCTTGCTCATTATAACATTGTTGGCAACACAGTCATTGCCACTCCTATTGCTGTCATTCTGTTCGTTATCTTTCGTTTTTGGTTTTGATTTTCTATTTATTCAATATAAATAATTTGGCCCTTGAACAAAAATATTAACATGATATACAAATTCCAGGAATCATTTTTCAAAAAAAAGCAGTCTAAAATACAATTATACCAAGTAAATAATCTAGCTAGATGGAAAGTACACCTTTATTTTTTTCAGTTTACATAAGCAAAAAAACATTTAATACAAAAATAATTTTAAAATAATAATGACTTTTAATAAGAAATCAAATCCTCATTTCGTGAAAAATACTCCGGAATTCCATAACTATCTTTAGATTCAGTCAAAAAACAGTAAGCCAAGAGTTGCACCAGGCCACATTCATGGAAGCAGCACATTTTAGCAAGATCCGGCCAGTCGGACTTTTCAATAAATTGCCCAGTTTCTGTAAAATGAACGTAAATTATAAGACATCTCATGTAGAATATCAAGCTTACCCTCTTCCAATGGCAAGGGATCATAATAAGGCTTTTTATAATTCGGCCGGTAAGGGCTGCCTTTCCTGTCAGAAAGGACGCAGACTTTGATTAATAATCTTAAGAATTGATTCCGATCGCAGACATTAGTAAAGGTTTGTGGCCAGGCACCTCTCGGCCTTGTTTTCACGCAATCAATAGTAAGACTCAAATGGATTATAAAAAAAATTTTCCAAAGTTTTGAATCCATATTCACTGCACAAATATAGTCAAACGTATGAAACAAAAGCTATAATTTCTGAGTTTATGTGTTTAGAAAAAATAGAATTAATGTATAATTGAAAACATAATTAATTAATAGAGTGTATGTGCGAGTACAGGCATGTGAAGAATGTTTGTAGCAAGCTATAAATAAATTGCTTCTAAATTGAAAAATTAGAGCCCGATAACTTTTTGAGCATGATGTTTACTGAATTGGGTAAATATTTTAACATTTACAAATAGTTTCAAATAAAAACAAACTTGGCATATTTTGAATTGTTGATTTTGTTCGCATTTTTGCATTTAATGCATGATAATTGAGAAGAGATTAATTTTAAATAATTTCTTATAAACAAATTCAGAAAATATTCGGAATAGCACTGATAGTGCGTACAAAGCGAAAGAAATGTCATTAAACCCACAATAGTTTTGATAGAATAACAGTGTTATTGATATTTATTTTATTTTATTATATAATAGCTTGATTGAATTGAAGCCTAATTCAAATTATAAAATAATGAGGCATAACTTTCCTAATGATAAACATTGCTTGTATTATAAAGCCATATTTGAACAAGGTCAGGTCAGCCCAGGCTTTGCAATAAGGATTTCAATTAATGGTTCATTAAAATAAGTGCCAACAAAATTGTGATCAATAAGAATGAGAGGTAGAGGTGCTCTTCACTGCAGAATTGTATCTTGTTGACAAATCTAATCAATGCAAAAGTAAATTAATTTATTATAATTTAAATCAATAAAAAAAATTGAATAAAACTTGAAAAACTACAGAGATGATCAAATGAGGTTGAAAGCATGTATGTTTGATCTGGATAAAATATTTAAGAGGTTGTCAAATTTATGTTGTGATGCACATGATGAAATATGGAAATTTCAATTTTATTTGATATTTTAAGGAATGATCATGGTACTATTGCTAATATTGTGCGTATACGGTAGTTATCGAGATAGTCATGATTGTAATTTAGCGATTGAAAGCAGACATGTTTTGTGCATAATATCACCAGAGAAACATTTTTAATCAAATAATGTTTTATTTTCATTCAATACAAAAGAATTAATTAGTTTCTCATTCTTTAGATTAACATACATTTCATATAATACATACTGTATAACATAACATATAGATTTCTGTTTCAATACTACTTATAATAAGAGAAAACTACAAAAAAGTGTAAAAATGAGCCGAATATTCAATTATACGATTTATACGCTTTGCTTAATCGGCTGTTGGTATCAAATAATACAAATCAGTTCAATATATTTCAGATATGAGACGACAACTGATGTCAAGTATGACAACCAAAATACCATTCATTTGCCTGCAATCACATTCTGTGGACCCAAAACAGATTACCTGAACAGTCAGAGTCGGCTCCAATTCAAACGAGAATATGATTCTGTAAACAGGTCATACACTTTTGAAATCTTCACCACGGTCAGACTAAGCACTATGACTATAGAAGTTCAAATGAAACATATGATAACATTGGATCAACTTTCAAAAGGACTACAGTGTATGCACTTGTATACGAAGCAGATGAATATGTCAAGGTCACCGCATGATTGCAACAAGATCACACCAATACGTCTATCAATCGATTATCATATGTACTGTTTTTCTCTTTTTCAACAATTAAATGACGAAGATGATGAAAGATTTGAACTCGAGCCAAATTCCTTAATGAGCCGGTTGAATATCCTACTATTGCTTGTATTCCAATTTGAATTGGATCATTTGTACATGATGGTTCACAATAGGAGACAGTCCAGATTGAATTACAAGAAAATGCCTGGCTTGTCATTTAACGCAAGTTATAAAATCGCCATGGTTCGTTATGAGTGGATCATACTTGAAAAATTGTCTGCGCCTTATGGCGACCCCTGTACTAAATATACAGGTGGGCTATATTACTCCCGGGAAGAGTGCATGATTAAATGTGAGCAAAGGTTGATCCTGGATAGATTTCATTTTGTTTCCAATCACTATCTCAATCACGACTATTGGGGAAAAGAAATGTTGCCGGTTAAAATTAATATATCATTAGAAAATGAACTGGCTGTTACTAAGGAGTGCGAGAAAGAATGTGGGTTATATCCCGATTGTATAATTGAGCTTGTTACAGCCCATAAGACAGATTCTCATTTTGTTTATAGTAACTCTTCAATGATCGGTATAAAGAGACCCTTTTCACCTGCACTGACATTCAAACAAGTGCCCAAGCTAGTGCTGCAAGAGTATCTATGTTACTTAGCCAGTATAGTTGGCTTATGGTTTGGTTTGTCTCTGGTTATGATCGCAGACCTTCTTAAGTATATTTATATCTTTTGTAATAATTATTTCATTCATAAAAATGACTTGAATTTCGGAAACAATAACATAATTCAAATAAATTTCAGATCAAAACGAAATCCAAACAAATTTGAATTAAAAACAATTAGAAGTAAACAATAAATTATTATCGGGTGTAGGAAAGGTCTGCAGTGCATACCAGAGAGGATCCAGGATCGTTTACCTGAAATTGTTATCTTTTAGATTTACTGGTTATGATCGCAGATCTGTTTAATTCTTTATAAAACTGTGTAATAATCGGTATAAAAATGTAATGAATTTTCAAAATAATTTTACGAATGAATAGAGTTTTGATTTCATGTAAACCAAGAAAATTGCAAAAACATAACTCAATTAATGTATACAATAACTAGATTATAATCAACACTATATTATCGCTTATATTAAACTGGATGTTATTTATGCCACATTAAAATAAATTTTTACCAATGTTAGAAAATGATAGTAGCTTGTTTTTTTTGGAAGAAATTAATACGAATAATGAGCCTACTTGTTTTCACGTAATTACTGCACACTGGTATCATTTTTGAGCAAGAACAAGATATGCTTTGCAATAATTATTGCAAATTCTGTTCATTGAATAAAATGAGAAAAAATATAGTATTTTGATAAAAAGGGCAAAATGTAGAGGGTGCTTTAAACTGAACAAATTTAGCATGTACGTATATTCTGAAAATGAATAACAAAATCTAATCAATGTATTTGTAATCTTATTTTAATATAAGTGAATCAATTTATTATAATTGCAATCAATAGAACGCAAATATTTATATAAACCGTGACATTCAATGTGGAGAACTACAGGGGCTACCAAGTGATCCAAAAACTATGCAGGTATAATCTTGATAGAGGACTATGATAGGGGTCAACATTGGTTACAAAATAATGAAATTTGGAAAGGTTATTTTATTTAATGAATTGGCTTTGAATATATATTAAAAATGAGCAAGTTACTATTGCTTGAGTTAGGTCAGATAGTAGAGATATAATAACTAGGTCAATTGACTAAGACCTCGACACGTGTATTATAAACTGGTGTAAATTAACTTTCATTGCAAATCAAATAATGAATGTTTTCTTCGAAATCAATAATCCGGATTGTTTTGATATTTATTGTATTATTAATTTGTGTTTTACTTATAATAAGAGATAACAACAAAAAAGTGTAAAAATGAGCCGAATATTCAATTATACGATTTATACGCTTTGCTTAATCGGCTGTTGGTATCAAATAATACAAATCAGTTCAATATATTTCAGATATGAGACGACAACTGATGTCAAGTATGACAACCAAAATACCATTCATTTGCCTGCAATCACATTCTGTGGACCCAAAACAGATTACCTGAACAGTCAGAGTCGGCTCCAATTCAAACGAGAATTCGTTTCACAAAATGCATCACAAAGTTTTGAAATCTTCACCCGGGATAAACTGAGCCTTATGACTATAGAAGATCAAATGAATCATATGACAACATTGGATCAACTTTCGAATGAACTACAGTGTATGCACTTGTATACGAAGCAGATGAATATATCAAGGTCACCCAATGATTGCAACAAGATCACACCAATACGTTTATCAATCGATTTTCGAATGTACTGTTTTTCTCTCTTTCAACAATTAAATGACGAAGCTGATGAACAATTTGAAGTGGAGCCAAATTCCTATATGAGCCGGATGAGTAACCTAGTAATGTTTGGGTTCCAATTTGAATTGAATCATTTGTACATGTTTCTTCACAATAGGAGACAGTCCACATTCAATTACAAGAAAATGCCAGGCTTGTCTTTTAACGTCAGTAATCAAATCGCCATTGTTAATTATGAGTGGCTCATACTTGAAAAATTGTCGGCGCCTTATGGCGACCCCTGTACTAAATATACAGGCGGTGAATATTATTCCCGGGAAGAGTGCATGATTAAATGTGTTCAAAGGTTTATCCTGGATCAATTCCATTTTCTCAGTAATGACTATCTCAATCAAGATTATTGGGGAAAAGAAATGTTGCAAGGTGATAGGAATTTATCATTAGAAAATGAACTGACTGCTTCGAAAGAGTGCGAGAAAGAATGTGGTTTATATCCCGATTGTATAATTGAGCTTGTTACAGCCCATCAAACAAATACACACCATGTTTACAAAAATTATACCCTCATCACAATTAAGAAGCCCTTTTCGCCTGCGCTGACATTCAAACAGGTGCCCAAGCTAGTGTTACCAGAGTATCTCTGTTACTTAGCCAGTATAATTGGCTTATGGTTTGGTTTGTCTCTGGTTATGGTCGCAGACCTTCTTAAGTATATTTATGTCTTTTGTAATAATTATTTCATTCATAAAAATGTTTTGAATTTAGAAAATAATTTTAATATAAAATTCAGTTTAAAAAGAAATTCAAACAAATCTGACTTAAAAACAATTAGAATTAAAAAATAAAATTAATGTCCATTATATGAATGGCCCAGGATTATCCAGTGCTGTCCAGAATAGATCCAGGGGTTTTCTGGAAATAGATACAGTATTTTTTAGGTTTACTGGTTATGATCGAAGATATGTTTAAAGAGTTAATTTTTTGTCAAAAGTTTTGTCAAGTTGTACTAGCACATATTTAAAAGAATAGTAAGATTTCTTACTTTAATTAGTGCACAACTTATTTGACTACAAACGACTGCTACTGTAGTACAAACTTGAAGAAGGGTAAAACGAGATTAACCGAAACGTCCAAAAAAATACTACGCGTTTGTAGTCAAATAAGTTGTGCACAAATTAAAGTAAGAAACCTTATTATCAGAGATAGGCAATGGGTCTGACGACAGGGGGGTAAGCTAAAAAATCTTAGACAAAATCAAGCGGGACACAAAATCCCTAAAAAACACCCTTTTTCCCTGAAAAATCCCGATTTTTCTTTAAAAAAAATTGTAAAGGTCGAGCTTGCTCCCGACACCTCGTCAAAGTATTACACATATCACTGGAATATTTATGTTAACCTTTTATACGTATTTATCATTTACTAACCCAAACAAACTGTGTTACCACTATTGCCTTAAACTTGAGCTTAACTCACTTATGTTTTCTATATAAGCCTCAATGTTCTGTACGGCTAACCTCAGTTATGCCTTAGCTCTTCTCGAATAATGCATCTCTTTTTTATGCATTTGTTTATTTGAGAGTTGTGCTGTGCCGACCCCTCGTACGTAACTCCGAGAGGTCGAGGAGCGAAGAGGCACCCGACCCATCGCTACACCCGCCTGGTCGCTGGTTCTTACAAAATCCTGTTTATTCGCTTAAAAATCGGCGTCGGCCAAAATCACAGGGGGTTACCCCCTGTACCCCCATTGCCTATCACTGCTTACTATTCTTTTAAATGTGAATTTTGTTTAAATATGAATAGAGTTTTGATTGTATGGAAAAAAATTAATTTATTATAAATATAATCAATAAAAAACAATTATTTAAACAAAATATTGAATTAAATTGGAAGAACTAAAGGGACGACCAAGTGATGGTGAAACCATGCATGTTTGATCTTGCTAAAATATCTTAAAAGGAATGGTCACATTTATGTTAAAAATGCCCAGAATAAAATTTTCGAATGTGAAAATGTCATTTATATTTTATATTATGATGAATGAGCATGTTACTATTGTATGAGCTCGAATAGTTGGAGAATACGCGGGAGTTATGAGACCTGGAAAAGTTGAATATAATACACATGGACATGACAACCTGGACATTTTCTTTAAATGTACATATAGTTTAAGAACCTGATCATTATACCATGGAAAACTTGCCAATACCTAGGCATGCATTCGAGCCTTAATAGATGAGTAATAAAATTATCTAATTATGAAATAAAGAAATTGAACCAGAGCTGGACAAGTACTGTGAATAAATACATTGTGTAATCAAGTGATGAATTTTTCCTTTTGAAATATATCAATAATATCACCAGAGCAACATTTTTAATCAAATGATGTTTTGTTTTCATTCAATACAAAAGAATTAATTAATATTTTATTCTTTAGATTCAAATGTATTTCTGTTTCAATACTACTTATGATAACAACAAAAAAGTGTAAAAATGAGCCGAATA
>JAQIWA010002777.1:0-12276 GCA_034693305.1 Eueremaeus valkanovi | reverse complement strand
TCGAGCACATTGTGATTATTATAGATTTATTTTTCAGAATAGCTCTGATTCGCTCGTAAAATGAATGCATTCAAATATGATATTACACTCCAAAATATCATAGAATATCCTTCCACTATAAATTCCCACATATAAGGAACATTCTCTTATTGTGTACACTAAAAATTGATTTGATAGACTAGCTATACCTTTAAATCCTTATTGGCTGAACTTTATAGTGTACGAATTTTACTTGCATTCGCTCGTTTCTTATAGCGAGATTCAACTGTATTAAAATAAATGAGAATTTTATACAAAGTATTTATTATTATTTTTCATTAGAAAAGTAATAATTTTACTAAAGAGTATAATGTATTGAAAAGTTTTTATTATTTTTATTCAAATTTTCTATACTATTATTGACTGATATTTTACAGATTTTTTTTAATTAGCAAAAGATCTACAAAAACATCAAAGCTTATTAGAAAACCTAGTTGTATATTGTGCACAGTACAGTAAACTCTACATAATTTCACATTTTGCGACCGGATTTTTTTTCTAGGTGAAATTAGAGAATGTGAAAATATAGAAAAACAATTTGTATCATTTTTAGACCCAAAAGACACATTTGAAAATAAAAGTAGGTCAATAAGGTAGTTTAATCTGAGTTTACCCGATGAATGTAGGGAATCAATTAACGTTTAATGAAATTTAATTCGAAAACAACTGGATTGAGAGTAAATCATTCCACATTTCAACAAATGTTTCAGATCAGAAGTTCAAATGTGAAATTATAGAATGTGCTCATCTAACCTCGTGTGAAAGTGAAAATATGGAGATGTGAAATTAGTCCTATACTTTAACATTGGCCCAATTTTCGGGATCAAAACCAGGGAGAAATAATAGAATTGTGAAAATATAAAATGTGAATTTGTGGAGAGTTTACTGTATATAATCCTGTTTGACATCGAGGATCACAAGACGATCATTGATTTCTATTCTTACACTATGGTTATGGCTATGGATTTTGAATATATTTTCATCATTTCATTTCTTTTAATCAAAAGTAAATTTTTCAGTGAATTCAATGAAATTCTGGAGTTTTAGACAACAAATCATAGAAAAAATATGTTTTCATGTTAATGGGTTGAATGGGTTGTGCGGGGATTAGTGGTTGAATACAAGCAGTAATGCGGACGAATGATTAATTTAACCAGACTCAAGCAGACTCAAAAAACAATAAGTATTATTTATCAAGGATTAAAAATAAAGTTGACTTGGCTATATTTTAATAGCTATACAGAATTATAATTTACTAATTTAAGCCCATTTGAAGCTCTTCCGCATCCCTGATAGACGAGTGAACTGAAGTAAAATTAATTCTTTCCTGAAATCTCATTACAGAAGTTGTCTATAAATAATGTCATACTAACCCAGAGATAGGCAATGGGAGCACAGGTAGGGGGTAACATCCTGAGATTTTTTCCGAGGCTGATCCTCTCTGTTTTTCGATGATTTTGAGGAAAAACCTCGAAAAATGGGCACTTTTGGGCTAAAAAATTGATTCATTGTACCCCTTTTGGCCAAAATAATTGGGTTACTCCCCCCAGTCGTCAGACCCATTGCCTATCTCTGATACTAACACCATACATTTGCTTTCAAACAACAGTTTTCTTATTTGTTTGAAAATATATTTTTCTTCTCCATCTCCAAATAGTAATCCAATTATTATTTTTTATTTTTGTTGAAAACATTTTTGATTTTGTAAGCATTTCTGAAAAGTATTGATTTTTGACTTTTATATACTCCTCTCTAATAGACTCTTTGGTTATAATATTTTCGAAAATACTGTTAGAATAACATGAGATTTAAATCTAAGGATCAGATCAATCAAAATCACTCCGATTTTTATTCAGTAAAGTTTAACGACTTGTGATATATTTTTTGTAATAATTTATATGGCTTTCAAGTATAATAATATTTGACATGGCTAATCATCTAACCAAGAGCTTTTGCAATATTTACAAACACCATATTCTGCAAAACTAATTCACAAACTTTCAGTACAAATGTTAAGTTCAGAGATTGAAGTCGGGTCTGAATATCCAGCTGAAAAGTAGTGATAAAATCTCTTCCGGTTTAATGAAGTATTTTCTCATTAAATTATTTATTTGACTGAAAGCTCTAAAGACCCAAAAATAATTCAACAGTTGTTTGAATACAGGCATTCATTTTGATTAACGAGTGAGATATGAATTCAGAATTGATGAGAATTTTTTCCAAAATACCTCTAATATATAGTTATGTAGGCGTTAGGCCTTCAGACGCTCTGATCTCTTGTACAAACACTTGAGTGCTATTCAAATAATCGATTAAAGACTCAAAACAATCCGTTTTTGCGCCAAAATCTATCATTAAATAAGCTGTTGAACAAATAGAGAATACATTTTATGTTATATAAGACTATCGTATGGTTTAAGCGATAAAATAAATATATGTGAAAAACAGATTTTCTTTCGGTCTCCACTCCAGAGATCAATAGCCAAAAAAGTGCCCAAATCTGCGATATTGAGTAAAATGTTAGCAAAACTAATGCTAAACCATTTGTTGAATAAATAGAAACCGAATCAAATATGAAATATTCAAATTACTAACCTTTTAATGCTTTTTGTTTTTGCAAATATTATTCTGCAATAAAAATGATCAAAACTCAAATCAAAACTAACATTAAATATATTTAATACAGTTTTTAAATAATTTTAAAATTATTCTGATTTAAGTTAAGAATATTTTCACCTTTTATTCATTAATTATGTGATATTTGAGAAATTAAAGCTCTGAATAGTTAGTTTTCATTTTGCCCTGAATCAATTACAGTATATCATATTATAGAATTTAACTTAGATGCTCAAGGCTTATCCCTCCATGGGGGGGGGGGCTTTCAAATATTTTAGGTCTATTTACAAAGTGTTACATAATAGACTGTTCTTGATCTTGTCAATTATTTGAGCAGGACTATTACACAATTGTTGCTTTAAGACGAGACAATTCTAGATTCTGCTCATTTGAAAAAATTAATTGAAAGTTCAGTTTTCTCTCACTATTTATCAATCGATTTGGTCTCAAGTTTTGTCTAGAATTTTATTTTTATTGCTTTTATTCTAAGAAAATATAAAACCCAATATACCTGTACATTTTTCTTTATTTTCAGTATGAGAGTACATCTCCAGGGTTTATTTTGAAATCTAGTCACTTGATTCAGAGCAAATGTAACGATATTTTTGTTTTTAATGTTCGAGTTTCAAGTATTCCCCGGATATTTCAAAAATAATTTGATAGAAAATAAATTAATTGAAATGCTTTTTCATCTCATCTTTAGGCGAATTCCTGATGAAAATCACTCCATTGGCTCAATGGTTGGGCGCATCTAATTCCTGTGTTAACCCAATCCTCTATTTCTTCTTTAACGCCAAATTCAGAGCTTATTTCAAGAAAACTCTTCGAAAGAATTTATTCTGTTTTAACCAAAGCGTCAAATCTAAGAAAGTTAAGGGAAGTAACGAAACACAGGTTTAGATTAGAGAATAAACAATTCTATTCAACTGAATGTTAATTATATTATAGATATATTCGTAAAAATTAAAAATATATAGAAATGAAGTTAAAATCAAATAAAATTTGTTTTTCATTAATAAAGTTTAAATGTATTGAATAGAGAACAGAACCTATTAGTGAATAATAGACTCTATTTATAAATATAGTTAAAGTTGTAAATATTTTATTCTAAAAAAAATAATATTTCAAATGAGTATTAAATTTTTGTCTTCTTTTATAAAATATATTCAAATATTTATCAATCCGTTCATCTGTTCTGAATGTAATTTTTTTGTATTAAAATATTTGACTTTAATCTTATAATAGTTATACAAATAATTATAACAGAGATAGGCAATTGGGGGTATAGGGGGTAGACCCCCCTAGGATTTTGGCTGAGGCTGACCCCCTTCTGTTTTTTGAACTTTTAGGAGACCCCCCACCCTCTAATTTGTCGCTACGCGAAGCAAAGCGGCAAATTTTATAATGATTTTGGGGCAAATTTTAGGGCATTTCCATCGATTTTGGGGCAAACATTTGAATTTGCCGCAATTCTTAACCCCTACCTCTACCCCCCCCTAGAAAAAAATTTGTCAGACCCCCCTGTCGTCAGACCCATTGCCTATCTCTGAATTATAATAATAAACAGAGAATCAGAATATTCTATTTGTAAGGAATGAAACGAATTCTATATATATTCTGTATATTATAGTAAAGAAATGGTTTTTTACTCCAAATAAAAATGAAAGCAAAAATAAAATAGTATTTTATTTATATATTTAATTGAATATTAAAGAAAACTTTGTTAAACAATGTTAACAAACTACAATAAAAACAGAAGATACTGGTAATTTGATCTACACATTGTTCAAGAAATTGTTGCAAATTCTCCGAACGGTATATATTATTAGAGGTTATTATATTCTATTTATAACTATATTAAAGTACAGTTTTTGCAATTAAAAAGCGTACAGTTAGTATTGGGCTTATAATTACGCTGGATAATATTTATTCCAATAGAATTTTCAGAATTTTACCTGTATGTACTCTATCTGTAAATTGCCTGAATGCTAGTATTGTAACCGGATATTTGAGTACAATATATTCATTTGCATTCTTAAGTAAGAGCTTTCATAGAAGAATCCAGGAAGATTTCTGATTGGCCTAGCTTCATATAAAAGGATCAATCAAATAAATCATTAAGCCAATTTATAAGCTAGTTGCAAATTCCAATAAAGCTAAGCTCGATTAGTACTTACATTTGATCTCTGCTTTTCAAAAGCAAACCGAATATAAATGAAAAATTAAAAACTGAACTGAAATGCAATAAAAGCGTAAAAACTATTTCGTATATCGATTGGAGACTAATATGAGAATGAATTGAATTGTTGTATATTTTATATTACATACAATTTATTATGAATTCAATGCCTTTCCTAAACAAGTGTTTCGAATGAGAATATATTCTCTTTGCTGTTCATCGATATTAGTCTACAGTATTGGCAGTAATCAAAGGACAAGACTTTGCTTTTATTGATATATCAATACATATAATACAAACAGAATCGAGAGTTGAATAAACCTAACATTTATTGCACTGAACATCTGAACAGTTTTTTTAATACAGCAAAAATTAATGGAAAGGGTGATCAGAAGTGCATTAACTCTTTATATATGGTTCGATAAAAAATATTTTATCCGAAGAAAAAAAACAGTCGATCGGAAAGAAAGATGTTTTGACTGAAACTACTATTTCTTATGAATAGTGATAACGACGTTCACTGACTCTGAATAAGTTAGCGTAAAGTGAACCTAGATTACAGCAAAAATAAGCCAGCTTGTGAAATATTGAGCAATTTCTATTGATTTTATGTATTTCTATTACTTTTCTGAGTTAAGCAAAATTAGATTGCTGAGAATTATTTGCAGAGTGCTATAATTCTTTTGCTCTACACTACTGTTCCTATAATTTAATACACAGAATATTCTTGTGTATGAACTGTTCAGTCAATCATTTGTATCCAATTCCTGTTTTGCAGACAAAAAGCTTTATTTGGCAAACATTTGATATAATAATGTTTTTTTTGCGAACAAAATAATGATCCAAACAATTAAATCTTCTTATTTAGAGAATCGCATAAAGAAGTTGAATATCTTTCGGAAAAATCTGAGGAAAATATTGGATTTTTTTTACAGAAATTATTTATAAATTTTTGTTATTCTTATTTTGAGAATAATTGGATTCGTTTAATGCAATTTCAATAACAAATAGCCGAACAAAAGTAAAGCAGAGATGCGGAGATGGGGGTGATTCTGGGAAGATATAATTTGACCGAATATTCCGTATACTCTGTTTTAGAGCTTCTGACCAAGCTTAATTTACCTATATTTATAATATTAATGCTTTAAAATTGTAAACAAAATTTAAGTCTTGGCTAAATCACTCAAGGTTTTAGCCTGTTTAGGATTCATCATCTCTGTTGAGTTCTACAACTGCTGCCGATTGATAAGTATTTTCAAATAAATCTATTCATGTCATCAAATAATTTGTTGAATAGTTTTCTCAGAATTTCACACTTTTTTCAATTTAAATGTTTTCATATTTTCCTCACTTTTCTCAATGAATTTCTCTCTAAATTACGTTTGTTGTTGAAGCTTAAGAATGTGAAAGTTCATTGACTTTATATTAAAGTAATCTAGCAGAACTTATAATGTGATATTATATGATAGAGTAAAATAAACTTGATAAATTAGAGAAGATAAATTATCTGGGTATTCAGGAATTCAAGTAAGAGATAGAGTGTAATAATGAATAGAAAGGTTTGATTTATTAACGAAGTTCATTATTCGCACAGAATTGAGTATAGCCTTGGATTGATTTCCTGACTAATTGACTATTAATGTAAAGCATTTTATTGTGATATTTAAAACAATACTGTATTAACAAAATTAAGTCAAGTAAAGTGCATATTAAGTGAGGTCGAGCAACCAAGGGCAAGTGTGACGCCATCAAATTGACGTATAGAGTGCAGGGTCCTTTATTCGGATTAGACTATTTTCGAGATAACCTAGGTCTGGACAATCTGCTACTTATTTCAGACTATGTTGATATGAAGGCTAACCTTTTTCTTTCCGCAACCCTGTGCATTGAAAAGTTCAATGATATAAAATCTGTTTGCAATAGCAAGGCCAATCCAATATTGAATTAAGCGACAAATCAAGTAATAGAATCTACCAAAAATAGAGTATCTTGGAGAATAATTATATTATTCTGTGGTCTTTATAATTATTGAACTTAAGTTCTGAACAAATTTATAACTTATTAATAAGTTATTAATTGCTTTCAGTATTTAATTATTGATAAATCTTATGAAAGAAATGGTTTACATATTTGTCGCAAAAAAATAAGGAATTCTATTAACGAGTTTTGATTGGATTTGTTCCGAGAAATGATTACTTTTCTCTTCTGTTCTGAATCTAATGTTGATTAATAGAAAGGCTAACATATACTGCACGACACAGTCATGTCATACAATCGTACCATTAATTCTGAATTGACGTATAGGCGACACAAAAACATAGTTTAGATAATGTCTCGCAAACACGTGTAACACAATTATAACATAGTTTTGCTCTTAATATAAATGTAACATTGATGAAACGTCAATAAAGGAACTGTAATAAATTAAGATAAGTATAAATGTAAACAACAATATAATCTTGCTGAATTCAGATACATTTCTAGTACTATTTGTAGGGTTTTTGAAGGTGAAATTTTACATACATTTCACTGAAATTTACTGAAATATTTCACTTCACAAAAAATATCTTTCATTGAGTGAAATTTAGTGAAATATAAGATGCTGGTATCTATGAAAAAATTTGAAAATTATAAGCAAAATACGTCTTTTTATTTTCAAAATGTTTTTGTAATATAGTGTTATTTTTTTTAAAAATGGGTGAAAATAGAATCGCTTTCGAAATTATGTGAATGAAATTAATGGTGAAAAATTGTTGCAGTTTTGTGGTAGAATATAACCCGGAACAAGGACTATATTCTTAATAAATGCTAAAATAGTTTGAAATGAATTATTTAAAACTTTATTTATATTTTATTAATAAAAATATATTTTTCACTTTTAGATGAAATATTTCAGTGATCAGTGAAATATTTCACTCGAATTTATATTCCATGAAATTTCAAGCCCTAATTATTTGCAATAAAAGTCGTCTTCATATTAACCTATATTACAAGTAGTGAACACTTAATGTCTTACAGAATAAGCGGAATATTCTGTAAGCCTTTTATATTGCGAGTACTAATCGCTAATAAATATTTGCAGAGTTTTATGTATTTGATTAGATTTCTTGTTCAATGAATTCATGTGAACCGCCTTAACATTTTGTTATAATTACTCAGGCAAACTTCTATTTTAAATTTAAATTCTCACTAAACTTGAATTTTTGAAAAGGTCAGCCCTGCCCGAGTGGCACAGAATCAGTTCCCACATGCTTCCAATATCACCGCCAATCGATTTTACCTTCAACCTACTCAGTAATCTGATATCACCACGCTTAGAATTTACTGAGTTTTTTAAATAAAAAGTTTTGTTTAAACTAATTAATTATTTGATAAATAAATGAAATCAAGTTTTAATTGAATTAAAGTAAAGTATTTGAACAACAAAATCAATATTGAGTTTTGATATAACTTTGCTATTACTTTAATGACATTAAATGCATACAAATTCTATGCAATCATTGGTCGCAAATGTGGGAAGAATTCAATTATTTGTCTTTCCGTTTGTAATAGCCGTCAGATTATTGACGAAACAGTTCTGAGAATTCCGAACATTATGTCTAATATGTGCAGAAGTACTTCAATGACGACCTCTACTGCTCTTAGGACAGCAAATGGAAAAAGGATTTCATTGAAACCACTTATCAAAGAATTTTTGACAAAACAAAAAACATTAACCAAAATACGAAAATTCAATATTAATATAACTCAAATGCTTTGCTATTTATTGCTTATTCAATGAATTTGGTTCAACACTTTGAGATTGTTTTATGAAAAATGTGTTCAATTGTCTGCTCCAGAAGAAGGATCTGCTCTAAAGAGAACTTAAATATAGTCTGTGTGGTATCAGAATTGATATTATTTTTTTCAAAAACAAAAGTTCAATAAATATTTTCGTCGTTTGAATAAAAGTAATCTTAATTTGAATTAGAATTTCAACTTCAAAAAGATGCCGAAAATTCAGGATGTGCAAGGTTAGCCGAGGAGGGGTAAAAAGGAGGATTTTTGTCTCAAAACTAGGGGGGTATAGGGAGGGGTAAAATTGCTGACTATAGTGGCAATAATAGAGTTTAAAGTCGAATTTTTACTGTCGATTTTTACCGATTTAGCTGGATGAAGAACAATTTAGTCTTAATTCAGTTGAATTTAAGCTAAATATAGCCAAAATTCGATAAAAATCGCCATTTTTGGTGTACGCCTTGCGAAAAGTAGAGGCTTTAACTCGCCTCCAAACACAAGGGTGTAAATTGTCTATACCCCACCTTTCATATCCCCGGCAAAAATGTAAGAAGAAGGATCGCCGCGTATATCAAAACTTTAACCCATTCACATCCCTACGGACAAGAAGTGACTTTTATTCAATATAATTGAGGCATTTTGTGTGCAAAATATTCCTATATTACCGCTAACCTTGATGCTTTTCAATATTTCAGATGCTTTAACAGAATTTTATTTCTTTCAAATCTTACTCAATATTGAAAAGAAGAAAATCCAAGAATTCGGGGCTTAGTTTAGCAATCATTCCTAATATTTCTAAAAACATAATAATAAACCTGTGCAAGCTTCAAAATTTCAGGAGTTAGTTTGAAAATTTTTTCAAAATCGACAGGGGTACCCAAAACTCAACGGAATTGGACCACAATTTTTTGCCAACCTATGGGGGGATATCGAGAACTCATCGGAAAAAGACCATTTGGTTTCGACCTCAGGTGGCATTTTGTCTATGCCCCTTGCACATCCCTAGATAATAACTTTCAGATGAAAGATCAATATCTATATAGGACTCTGAGCTTTATATTGACTTTTTGGTGAAATACAGTATAAAAAGAAAGAAATTGTTTTGTATTATTCACTGGAATTTACTCGTATTCAGCCGTTGGGTTCACATATTCCTAATGCACTTATATTCAGATATTTTGTCAATTCCTTAAGTATTTCAATACTATTTGATTATTATTTATTCACAACAATAAAAGTATTGCTGAATATTATACTTAACTCATTGCGAGTTTACAGCAATAGAATACAAATGTATAACTCATTTATGGGTCGAATGACTCTATTCTTGAGATCAAAGAAATATAGAATATTCTATAAATCATATCAAAAGAATTATAATTATATTTTAGCTTATTTTCAATCCATATCCTAATATACAGTCTAATAATAGTCTATTTGTTTAATCATATTTTTCAGAATAATTCTCGTTTGGCTTTGTTTCCAAAAAATACTATAAATTTTATTATAATTTATAATTCCTATGATTACAGACTCTAATCTAAAATATAAAATAAAATAAATGGCTTTATATTTCAGCTCAAGTATTAAATTCATTGGAGTTTTGCCATAAATATCATTCTTAAGAGAATATATTCTTCAATATTCAAAATGAATACAAACCTAGAATTTTAAGATACAGTGAAACACTTTTATAAAGAAAACAGAATATAATTGCAATCAATCCCAAAAACAACTCTTTTATAACAAATAGTAAAAACATTTTCTATACCTATTGTTAATTATAAACGGCTTTCTATGCATTGATTAACCGAAGACTAAATGTAATGAAAGTGAAATTTTTCTTATATCCCATAAATCCGATACAAAAGCTCTTAAACTCTACTTTCTTTGCCATGACTTCTATGCACTTCAATAGAGCCGATGAACTCTTTGCCGATGTTTTTATTCTTCTTTTTTTTTCAATTCTCGCACAAATTGCAAGTTTCTGCTGATTATTCATCTAATCAGTCACTGGTATGGAACAGACAGACAGACAAGAAAAAAGCCGTTACATTGATCTCATGAATAGCGTTAATCAAAAGCACAATTGAATTAATACATTAAAAAAATTACTTTATTTGCATTCAATGAACTTTCAACGAACTCTAACAATCGGTTTTCTACTTAACAAATTGAAAAAAAAGCAGAGAGGACATATTTGGCTGTCGATATTCATTTCTGGTATGTCATCAATAACTTCCTTTAGTTTATAAAAATAAATGACTTTTTATTTCGCTTCAATACATTGTAAGCCTTAAACAGATTGTTTGCATTTAATATACAGTAAATATGTTTTACGAATATATTCTTGTTTTGCTTTTCTATAATCAATATTTTATAACTAGTTTACAATCCGATTGCGGCCAGTATTGTGATTGCGGATCACCGGCCAGACCACCCGAGACGACACTATTTTTAACAAATAAAAAATTATTATATAATAAAAGCGAAATATATTACGAAAATGAATCTAAAGTTAAGTACAAATGTTTGGATCCAAACAATCGACTTATAGGAAGTGATACTCGAACTTGTCTTTCGGGCAAATGGTTCGGAACTGTTCCCAAATGTGGTACTGAAAAGAAATTATATCACAAATTAATTTCAAAATAACTAATTTCTAATATTTTTAATTGCCTTAAACTAGCGGTGAATTTAGGAAATAATATAAAACTTTCTTCAATTGAAATATTCAGAAGTGATTCGCAAGTATTGAGTCCGGAATTGAGTAAAAATCAGGACTTCTATAGATTAGGCATATATTCAGTGCCTTATTATCTGAAACCTATATATTGTGTCCACTGGAGTGTCACGTCTGGCGATGAGCTCTGGATCTTCAAAGTTAACCAATTAATTGACATTAATTACATTCAATTAGTATTCTATACGAAACATAATCTACTAAATAGCGGACAGGCATTAAAATTGTTTCTAAACAGTTCTGGCGAACAAATAATGTGTCGAATGGTTCGGAATAATCTGAAACGAAATTATTTAACACTTGAATACAATTGCGGTTCAGATCAATCGGTTAACCAACGACTGGAATCAATAGCTATTGAATATAAAAATAAACACTTTGTAAAGCATTTCAGTATATCTTTGTGCGAATTATTTGTCTATCGATTGCCAAACACTTGTGGTTCACCTGATTATACGCTTTCGACTACAGCTAAGAACCAGATCGAAGACATCCATACATTCAGTTGCAAAAAGAATAACCACTTAATTGAAGGCAAGTTTTGATATAAAGTTTGCTTTTCTTTACTAATTGAGTGATTATTTTATGGCTCATAAAAGCAGTTAATTATCCAATCATTTAGTCTTTGTCTGAAGATTTTCATTAATAAAATTCACTTTCTTTTGCCAAATGTTTTTGCAGTAATTGAGTTAATTGTCAGACAATTAAGAGTTCACTCGACTCAACACTTTTTCTTTCGTTTCATTAAATCAATACATTTTGTTAGTGTTACATAAGTCGGGTCATTTACAAGGAATCCCAAAAGTAACGCAATATTTGAATATTTTACTGTATAAAAACGACAAGGGGTACAATTTTGAGACTAGGCTTATTTGAAAGAGGGATAGTGGGGGTTTGATAAAAAAAATATATGAAAAATATC
>JAQIWA010002776.1:0-12279 GCA_034693305.1 Eueremaeus valkanovi | reverse complement strand
AGATTGAAACATTATACCTAGCTCAACCAGGAAAAAAGTTTTTATATCTCAATAATTTTTTCGACCAAATTTTTATTTGGTTTTTTGAAGATTAAAAATATTTGCTCTTGCACAATTTGATCGACCCTTATTGAGAATATGCGTCATTAACCAAGACACATTTTGGCCGAAACAGAATTTAAAAATTCCATCTGGTTCAAAAGATATTCGAGCCACGGACATTTTTATTTGAACGACCTAGTACCCTAAAGCTCTAATGTTAACATTATTTGGTGTAAGTTTACAGTTTATACCATGGTAGTATTCAGAGCTGCTTTGACTTAATTAGTACAAGGACAATTTGTACCCTAATGCCATATAATGCCGATAAAATCAATAGATTTCTATTGTGTTGTTGACTCGTATACTAATCTTTGGCATAAGAATAGGATTTATACTAATAATTAAATTCAATTAAGAATAATCTGCTCTTTAGTTCATATTTTTCTTATAATTAGGACTAATCAGGAAATTAATTATAATTTATTGAACACTTTTTTCACTGAAAAGCCTATTATGGGCTTTGCTCTCATATATTCATTCAATATCTCATTAATTCAATTAACTGGATACTTTTGAAAGCGATTCCGATTTACCTTTGAAAACAAAACAATCGACCCAAACAACAATATCTACTTAATTCTCATCCATTAAAGACAAACTATTATTTGTTAGAGGTTTTAAAACTCATTGAAAACGTTTTTAAGTAGTTTTTAAGTGAAAAGTTCTTTATTTTCAAATGAATTTAAGCCACGTTTTCATTCAATATTTGAACTCTTGTTTACTCTATTGAATAGACTTCTGTTTATACAGTTTTCGTAAATATCTGTTGAAAATTCAAAATAACAAATGTGTTCATTCAGCTGAGAATTAATATCAGAAACTTCTTATGAAACTCATTTCCAGTTTGTTAATAGAAAAAGTCCGCAACAAACCAGAACTATTCACAGGCCTAGAAACTAACTAGCACACTGCTAGTAGCTAGTAGCGACCAGTGATGCTTCATTGCTGATATACAGTATATCACTTAGCTTGGTTGATAGACATAATGATACTGTATAAATAATATGATATTGACGAATTAGAACTTGCTTGTTTGTCAATGGAATAACTTTCTGGTTCACGTTTGTACCTTGGTCTGCAATTTGAGTTTTACTGCTTTATTGAGTAAGCCTTATTTGAGAAATCAATTGCAGATTAATTCCGATGCGAATGAATCATATGTTATCAGAGATAGGCAATGGGTCTGAAGACAGGGGGTCAGCCAAAAGGGTACAACGAATCACTTTTTTCTCTAAAAAGTACTCCATTTTCCAGTTTTTCCAGCAAATCATCGAAAAACAGAGGGAGAAGGTCACCCTCGGCCAAAATCACAGAGGGGGTTAACCCACGCAATCCCCCATTGTCTATGACTGATATTTTATAAATAATCAATAGATTTAATCGCATTCTAATGCAACCGATTAGTCAATGTGTGTAATATTGATATAAATAAATGCTTTCATATATTATCAAACAATTCATTCATATTATGATTCAGTAATTCGATTGCATTTTTACCGTAAAATAGTTTATTATATAATCGTTATATAAAGTATCAAATCTGAGATCACTATTACTGTATTTGATATAAATTCAGAAAATGTTACATTTCATGAATTTTTCTATATTTTATTATAGAATATAAATACTGAAAGTCATTGAAATCATATTCAGTTCAGTTGAGACAACTATTACCTGAAAGTTACGCTTTTATAGTGATATTTAATAAGAGTATTGTTATTATTGGACTAAAAATATGAGAGCAAACAGTTTTTCCATATTTTTAATTATGCAATATTTGAACAATTGTGGTTCGGGTAAGTTTAGTAAATATAAAGAAAATAAAATAAACTTATATTTGATTTCATTTCTGTTAGACATTGTGTGCAAATTGTTTGCCGATCAGAGCTTTACGTCAGAGAGTCTCAACAGTTTCGCTGATTCGGAGTCGGATTCTGACTGACTGTTACGGCTGTTGAGTAATATGTTATTTGAAATAAAGATGGATTTGAAGCACAAGAAGATTATTTCGATAAATATAACTGTTTTTAGTGAATATACTTCAGATTTATTCTTATTTGTTATGCAATCAACTGTAAGAATGTGCAGCTCAACCAACTCAGACATAAACATAGATTTTGTAATAATATCTGATTTTTATCGTAAAAATCATCCGAGAGTATTGATATAGTAGTAGAGTATAGGCAAGAAATACTGTGGGCTCAAGAATGAAAGCTCAATTTTAAATTTGATAAATAACTTACTTATGGATCAAAAAAATTCTTTCGGAAAAATATTTATGGATTTATGAACAGATTTAAAATATTGATATTTATTGTATATAAAACCATATTGAGCCTGCACATTTATACTTTTCTCTATTTGCTCTCTGGGCATCTCTGTTATTATATATATTTCTAATTATCTCTAATATTTGATTAAAATAATAAAATATTGATTTATCAATGAATACAAACTATTAATTTTGATGTTTATTTGATTTATAAAATAATCCAAAAATGTCTTCATTTCACTCAGTATTGTTTGCATAAAAACGACACAGGTATAATTTTATTGTTGAACTTAAAAATAGGGATAAATTTAGATATTCTTCTTAAATAATAGATGATTTATCAGACGATAGTTTGAATACAATTTCTATCAATTCTAAGAAATCCATTAAAAATATTGAAAAGAGGAAGCCTTTTGTTTGAGGATAACTACATCTACAGTGAAAGTTCAGCACAGGTAGAATATCCAATATTTTTATAAATATAAAGTGACTGGCTCAAATATTCAAATATAAAGATTGAATTCTAAAAATATACTTCCTTATTTGTTTCAAAACACAGGGGAAAGAATTGTTTTAAAAACAAGTCTCAATTGATAATTGTGTTGGGTACATATTAATCCAGCTCAAAATAGAATATATATACATATATATGGATGAATATTTTACTATTTTTCAAACAGGAACTAAATTAGAAGACTGTTTAAACATTGAAATTGAAATCAATGAATATCTTTAGGCATTATTTAATTAAATAATTGAATTCTTCAATGTATTCGAGTTAACGAATATTATAGTGATTTTGTTTATTAAATATATGAATATTCAAATCTCTTATGCATATATTTAACCATGGTAACCACTTATAATTTCTCTTCTGGTTATTTATCTTAGATCCTAAAAATTTGTGAAAAATTGTTTCAATAGTTCTTCAGTAATAATCAGAAATATTTAGTGCAAAAAGATTTGAAACTTTTTTATATCATAAGAAAATGTGAAAATTTTATCATTAATTTAGTCATTGTTTTGATATTCTGTAAAATAAGTCGAAGAAAATATAATTTTAACTCAACTTCTTATAAAAATATGTTTTCTATGTTTTCGAAGTTAGACTTAATCGCTGTTATTATAGCTATCCTATTGATTGTAGGCTTTATTAACAACGGTTTCGGCAATATATAGATTGTTCTGAACTTTTAAACTTTTGATTATTAGATAAAATTAATTTAATTTAATTAAAATCTTTATTATAGCCGTTGAGAAGTTTATTATGCAAAGGAGCCGGAGGTTTGAGCCGTTGCTATGAAGAATGCAATTTTCATGGCTATTCAGGCGATCATTTCACCAGAACCAATTGTATTTGTGGTTTTGATTGATTGCTAATTATTTATTAGAAATTTATTTAAATTCATTGATCATTAGACTAAATAAACTTCAATTAAAAGCGAATGACTTAATAACTCAATAATAATATGAATTTGTTGTTGAAATTGATTTAAACAACTTTTTTATCAATTAATGATATTATAGATAATGAATGACATAATAGACTTATTAGTATGACTCATGAAGGGTGAGGATCTTAAACTAGCAAGATAACATGTTTCGCAGACTTGGTTTCTTAGACACTTCACTACAAGTGGATTATTAAACCAATTGATTATAAATAACTTATTTTTGATTTATTTTATATATTGATCAAAAGCGGAACAAAAGTCAATGATTTTTAAAAAACAATTAGTAATGAAAAATATTGATTATATTTGTTAAGAGTTAGACAACTGTATTGATATACAGATAAAATATCGTTTAAAATGCTGTCAAATCAAACTCTTTTTTCAGAGACCAGTCTTTTAGCATAAGTTTTGTCAACAAAAAGTTTAAAAACAAAATTCTTGTATTAATTGTTTGTTATAAACGACTTCACAATGAAATTCTTCGATTTCTTACTCGTTGTTCAATACATCAATAATTATGCCTCAGGTATGGTATGGTATGTATAAGATTGAAGTCAAACCAGATGACCTGGTTGTACACTGATCGAGGTGTCACTCATATCTGGATTCAATCAATTGAAGTGTCATTTTCAATAATAAATTTAATTTATATAACAATTACTTATTTTTATTTTCAATCAGTTTATAACAGAGGTAACCAAGTTATGAGAACAGTTTTGCATCTAGGTCTTAGGCCTCATCCATAATTACTTTTTATTTAGGGATTGTTTAAATTTTAGTATCATTTTGAAAATGTTGCATGTTTAACTTGGTAAATTTATTATATTTAAGATCTAGGCCGGTTTGACTCGCTTGGTTACCCAAGTCTTTGTTATTCAAAATTCTAATATAATTATTAATCAATCAAATAATTTCATTGAACGACATGTCATGGAATTTAAATATAATTAGATCCTAATACCCAAGATAATAACTACCCTGGCAACTCTAGAGGTTTTTCTGAATGTGATAAAGAATTTTTTGTATCAATGTTTTCTTTAGCGTAAGATTAACAGAAAATAATTGAAAAATGTTTTTGCCATCCCAGGTCATATATGATATACAATCAGTGTTCAGATTACACGCACTGTCTTCATGCCATCAAAATTAATACAATTTATTTTGCTTAACAACAGTTCGAAAGCTATTCATTCAATTCCTTACAAAAAACAGCTCAATTCAGTAATGAGCATGGTCAAACAGGTTCTGCTTGGGGAATTCTGTTTATGACTTCATATCAAATCTCATTCACCATTAGTTATGCGAATCAAAAGACGGATGAAATTGAGTTTAATTAATAAAATTATAAAATGCTTTTTTTCTTTTGACATAATACTAGTAGTGAGGGTCAAATCAATTGCATCCAAAACTCGTAGTCGTAGTCAACCAAGAAGCCTTCCATCCCTCTTTTATTTACCCATGTCACATTCATATATTTTAATTTAAAACAGAATTGACTGACATTTGTAATAACGTCTGAAATGTCTTCTTCTACTGATATCTCATATAAAATCATTTATTTTCCATTAGATATCGTCTCATCCCTGTTCGCGGATCCGGCTTTCAGTGCAGACAACTTGATCACTGATCAAACAGAAACTGACTGTACAATTGCATCAGAAGAGTCTGAAATTGAATCCGAAGATTAAGATATAAATCTAAGCCTGTACTGTATAAAGTGCTCAATTGATTGACGCGTTTTATATTACATAAGACTTTCTATGGCTTTCAATATAAATGAATGTAAATTATGTTAAAAAATATTTTTTTTTGCAAAAAATTTGTTATCAAATCCTTTAAGTTCTGCCGCTTTAATAAGTTTGAGTGCATTTATCGATTGGCTGTAAATAAATCATAAGAAGAGAAAAACATTATAAATATTTTTATAACTATTCTGTGTAAAGGGATGGCCAACGCATTGTTATATTTAAAATACCAATCATAGGGTTTACCAACTTGGTACGGTAGGGTTTATCAATACCGAAAAGCCTATTAGTTTTTGACTTTGCCCAAGTTCAAATCCGCCGAGTTTTGGTCCCATCACCTAAAATATATGTCCTTCACTGAACCTGGTCATCCTTAGTTTATACTATAAACCTTTTCCTGTATTTATGATTATTACTTATCAAGACATTTATGTATCAAATATTAATTGAATGACTTGTTATGATTCCAATGAATGCATTTATTTTTTTTATGAATTCAAATGTCATTTGATTATAAAAAATATTTTTTAGTAAACAAATCAATTGAAACATAATATGGAGTAAAAGTAGTTTTATTCATAAATTTAATGATTGACAATATTTTCATTATTTTATTTTATTTTAATTCACCATGGACAAAGAAATGACATGCTAAATTTATATTATGCTATATTATCACTCATTACTATTATTACTTTATTTGATCGTCTATTAAGAAATGATTGAACACTTAATTAGAATTCAAATCTAATCATTCAAATGAAAGCGAGTTTTATAAATAGTTTGAACAAAATAGAGATCAAAAGGTTTTCGTGACTTTAGTTATGACAGAATCTGATAATTAATTGCAATAATTATTACTTATTTTTAAATTATTTATTCTTCTGTTGGTTTCAATTAATTACTGATTATTTGAATAAATCTTTTAAAATACAGATTATTTCGATTTGTCATTGAATCTGAAGGACTGAATAAAAAATTTTAAATCAAATTCTTTTCATCTCTTGTTTCAGTGATTATAAAAACTTTTAGACTTTTCAATGAAAGTAAAAAACAAATATTATTTTGATGTCTGAAGTGTTTCGGTTATTCCGGAACATTTCAAGGCTAAACACTTTCTATTTTCAACAATCTATTAAACACTTTTCAATTCTAACTAAACTTTTCTAACATTTAATACTGAAAACAAGATTTTCTTAATCTTATAATTACTGTTAAATTCTAATTAAACGCCAAAAATAAACTCAGTAAACAAAATGAGCCGATTTGTTTTTATAAGCAGCAATTGAAATAAGTCTGACATTTTTACTCTGGCTTTTTCAACATACAGTTAGTCCACGTAATTGTCAGACTTTAATCGGATTACTCCGGTCGAAGTGGAATTACCTGGATTAAACTTCTGGAAACCAGTGAAAACTTGTGTATCATAATTGCCTTGAAGTAAAAACGCAGTTAATAAGCCGGTATATCAAATAACAGCATGGTACGGTATCATAAAGATGTGCAAGGTCATAAAAGAATGCTAACAAAATAATGAGCTCGGAGTCAGTTCTCTTATAAATCGTGAAATGAGTGCGAATACAACTATGAAAAAGATGTCACAAAAATCAACTACTAATTTCCTGATTTTTACAGAAACTGAGCCTTGCTCAATTCATTCAAAACTGATTAAATGACCCGACCACTATTTTGCGAAAATACAATAAGTCTCGAATATTTTTAAGGTTGAAAAAGCAATACTTTAATCAATTAAATGATAAAACACAAGACATTTCACAACAAATGATAATTGAGTTAAACTGAACGTCAATTTTCCGGTCATTGTATACATAATGGATGTGCTCTAAAAACCTCTCGTTTTTGCTTAAATGCAAATCAGTTTCACAATTATTCAATTTAATTATCCGAATAAAGTTATGCGAGTTATGTGAATGGAGTCATCAAAACGAAAACAAACGATAATTCAAGAATAGTGAAGATGATTCACATGTAAATCAATTACCCTCCACATTCTTTTATGAGGGTAACTTGATTTATAAGCATTTTTATATTAAATTGCTTAAAAGTAATATTTTAAATAAATGTTCAATAAATGCATGTGGGTGTATTTGGCCACCTTTTGCTCATGCAAATTTTTGTGAACTTTTCCTCTCTATATAAACTTATTCAATACCTTATGAAATCAAGATTCATATATATGATAATCAACACAGATTAGAATCAAAAGTATTGATAGCTTTCATTACATTTGAATCTTCCAAATATTTTAATGGTTTTCTGCAAGAAATTCAATACTGGGTATAAGAATGGCTAATCGTTCGCTTGATTTCGCTTGAATTTGAGTTCATTCTCGAAAATTTTTTTTGCAGCCATTTTCCTTTGATTTTAGTTTACCTGGTTCTCAAATTTGCTCAATCATGGGCATGAAAACCGATTAATTAGCCTTTTTGAAAAACACATAGAATCCTGATATTTCTCTATATTTTAGAATATTGTTCACATTGAACCCATGTTAGCCTTTTTGGTGATAAAATATCGCATTCAACTGTTTAGTTATAAAAAGAAAACAGTATACAGTAGAACAGGTTCAGTTTTAATCATTTTTTCATAGCGTTGTAGTCAATGTCATATTCTGATGAGTTGTTAGTAGGGAGGGGTCTTTGGAAAACTTATTAATTGTACATATTATGATAAATGTGAATTGGTTTCTGGGTCTTATTCAGCTGACAGTTGGAAATCAAAAAAAGGCTACTTTTTCGGTTTTCTTGGTCATGGGATATCCTGAGGATTATTGTTTTTTGCACACCTATTGCATAATAAAATTAAGCTTAGATTAAATTATATAAAAGTATCAATTAATTCGTATTTTTCTAATAAATAGAGTTCTGTTAATCACATTATATATCAATTATTATATAATATTTACTAAAATTTGTTTTAAGTAATAATCTCTTTAATCATCGAATGTTTAGAATTTATTAAAATATAATTTAATTAAAAATTAATAAAAAAAAATATACATATTATCCATAAAGTTATAAGTTATAAATTTAATTTGTAATTATAGCTTGATACATTCATAGCTGATCATAAAGGAGACAATAAAAATAATTAAGCTTTCTCAATTAGGTTAGGGATTTCATTGTCAGTAACTGCAGAAATTCATAATAACTTATTTATTTAAGACTGGATTTCCTCCTAAACCCAAATAAAAAAATATTATTACTTATATTATAATGTATTTTATAAACGCTATTCAAATAGGATTTCTGTGAAGAGTATTGTTAATGAATTACATTTTTAGGTCAGACCATAAAGAAGGCGAAAGCACTTTAGCATTATTTTTAATACATTGTATATAATGTAACTGTAATTTCAAACAGTCTTATAACATGTGAAGCAAATATTTGTAGTCTTACTGTAGACAAGCCTCAAGTTTGGACGCTTAGCCTTATTGTGATATTCTTTGAAACATTAATTAATGAAAAAAATGCCTTTACTTTCCTTAACATCTTTTATATAAATCCTTACAAATTATTTATTCAGAAAAAAATTCAAATATTGCATAACATAATGCAATGGATTGTTATCTCAAAAGATATCAAAATTAATTTCAATTTCAAATACTTTTTCATTCAATGGCCTCAATATAATTAAGAGCAGAAAAGGTAATGTTCTGTTGAAAACATGTTTCGGATCAAAGCTGACGATGTAATCGATAATCATGAAAGTAGATTGGTGATTATCTATTGCTTGTTCAATCAACTTTCCCCTTCACTTTGAAAAAAGCCTTCAGTGAACAGGTATGTGAGGACATACACACAGCAAAGGTGTGTCGATTCGCTCTTTTTTTGGGACAAATTGCTCATCACTTGTAGTCAAAGGAAAATTAATTTATTCATTAATTGATTTCAAAATAGTAACCCCGAAGATATTTAGCTGCTTTTAAACTTTTTAATACCTTGATTGATTTGAAAGTTTTATCATTTGTCACGTGGTTTATGAATGGCTCGAAATCATTTCAAAGTTAATATAATAAATATTTTATTTATTATAGTTCTGTTTAATTATATTAAATCACTTATAAATTATAGAATTGTTAACCTTATCCATCTGTTATTTCATCAAGATTATAATAAATCAAAAAATTATACAGATCAAATCTAGAATATTCTATAAAAGCTAATAAACTGTACGCTTAAATGCAATGACAGAGAACTGATTTGATAAAAGACAAAACTAATAGGACCAGATCATTATTGATTAGATTCCTGGAATTAGGGGCGAACTTACCATTTCCTCGATCATGTCATTGGCAACTGTAAGCTATCGTATGAATTGAACTGAATTACTGCCAAATGTCAGAAATGAAAAAACATTATTATTTGAACACATTTTTTAAAAAAAATGTAAGATTTTGTTGACTTATGCCTTCACCTAAACTTTGACCCAAATTAATAGCTAATTGAGTGATCATTAAGATCAACATCAATATTAATGCTAATATTATTGTCCTTGTCTTACACTTGAGCTAAGTTTTAATATTTAATAATATTTTTAATTAAGGGTAATATCATTAACATTCAGACATTTATATAATTTTATTGATATTAATATAATAAATGAATGACATCTTCTCTATAAAAGCTGATCTGAAGATATATTTATCACAAACTGTTATATCACTCCTATTCTTGATGTTAATGCAGTAATAAAGCAAAAGAGAGACATATTTTCCACTCTCACGACGTTTATCATTGAAAGAATAGACAGAAAATAAATTTCAGCTACGAATGTGTTTTTACTTTCAATTTCAGCAAAATATCTCAAAAATTGACCTATTTTTCTCATATTGTGCATTAGCCTGAGCTAAGACGAGACAAATGGCATTACAGTCTTTGGATTATTAGGTCTTTCTCGACGGCTATCCTTCAGAATCACTTATCTGTCGTTTATTCTCAAAATATTGAGACCGCAATAGAAAGTTATATTAGAAATGATTTCAATACAGATAATACAGATATTCATTATGTAATCCAAAACCCTTTTTCCTTTCGCTCGCTTTCTATTGATTTTAAATAGCAATCCTATGATTCATATCCTCTTCTCTGCACTAAAATCTATTGTTTTTCAGTTCACTTCAATTAATTCAATGTTAGACTTAAAACCTAAAAGTTGTCTAAATTTTTAAATAATATTTTTAATAAAGTTTTTAATGAACAAAAAGTGTTAAGAATTTGTTCACTTGTTGTCCGCTCTACTCATTGACCGCCAGAATAACATATTCTGCGGATTCTGTTATAAGAAGTAGTGTTAGGTTTGGAACCACTCTCAGCCTCAGACCCGTTCGGTACTTCTTCCGAACACTTTCCACAGTCTGACGGTCACAATATAATAGAATGTTATGAATTCTATTGAATGAATAGACAAATAAATAAACTGGATCATATCTTGTATGGAAAAGTTTAACAATGTGAACCAGATCAAATCAATTAGCTTGCATTTCACTTACTGGCAGTGCAATTACACCCTGAATCAGAAAAGCTCTTCTTTGACAATGAATGTTATGCTATATTATACTGGTAATATTTTTTATTGAGAATAAAATCAATATTCATACCCAGTATCAATCAATAATGAATATAACCCATTTAATGATCTGGGCTATATCTGTAATTACGAAATATCATACGAATAATATTTAATATATAATTAAATACCTGTTATATGAATAATAAGTTTATTGATTTATAATTACATTTTCTACTTCAAGCGCCCCAATAGCTCACTGGTTAGAGTGCACGACTCTGAGCTGGAGAGCTGGAGTTCGAGCCCTTGACCCGGTGGGCCAAGATTTGTTGGTTGCGATGGGTCCGTCACCTCTCCTGTAAAGTCTCAGACGCGTAACATTGCCTCCACCGACACAGCTAGGTAAAAACACTGCCTGTCATCCCAGAGGCTCGGCAGTGTCCCCCCGAAAGGGGGTTAGTGTTAGAAAGTGTTATGTTATGTTATTTTCTACTTCTGAGACATCACAACAAATGTTATGTTATTTTATATGCATTTCTATACAGTATTCGACAAATAGTTGAGAAATATTACTACTGTTTAGACATTTCAATGAATTAAACTAAAAATACTGTTTTCATCAAAGTTTTTATTTATTTATTAAATTTTTAAATTCGTTTATCAGGGTAGATTGTTTTTTAAAAAGTGTGTATAATATTTGTACTGACACCAAATTTATAACAAAATCTTTATTAACAATAATATGTGAATAAATGTCATTTGAAAACAGCATTCATTGAGTGAATGAAAATATTGTCTAAAATACTGTTTTTTTATAAAACTTTTAGTCTTATTATTAATTTATTTGTTGCAAAACTAAAATAATCAAGATAAGATTGAATAAGCAACTTATGTTAAACAGTTTTTGTGCATTGTCCTGCATTTATCAAATGATCAAGATCAGTTTAATATGCTTGTCATACGAGACGGTAACTAATGTTTGTTTATTATATTTATACCTGAATAATTAATTTAATACAATATAATCGGGAACAATTTCTTTTTGTGTTCTATTATACTATAACAGTGTTGTTACGGGTATAAGAAATGGACTAAAATTATGTGCATTTCATATATGAAATAAGTTAGAAATAACATGATATCACTCACAAGTCATTTCAAAGTGCTCAGTACCAAT
>JAQIWA010002775.1:0-12281 GCA_034693305.1 Eueremaeus valkanovi | reverse complement strand
TATAAAGTGACCCTGTGCAAAAACCTAACCTTTTTATGAAAAATCCTGATAGATGTATTCGATCATTTTTAGCAAGGGTCACTTTGAATTGCGGAAATTTTATATCATCCTAGTGGTTTTTGCCCTGGAAACAATGTTAATTCACTGCTACCGGTGCGCCGTCAGTAAAAACTTGCCGCAGTGAAAAGTTTCTTGGTTAGGTGCTTTACAAAAATATGAATTTTCATAGAATTATCTCATCTGGTTTAGGCTCCAGCTTCGTTTAAGCATGTCCTTCATTTCTTTCGCCGACTGTATATATATAGTTTGAATTTTATTATATTTTTATCTAAAAAAACATTTAATGCACTCAACTCTTAGTTAAGTATTTTTTTGAATAAAATATTTTCTCTTTTCGTTGACGAAATTTTTGGAGCTCTGGTATCATATGATTGGAGTGAATAGAAATACAATAAAATATTCAGAATATCCGTCCAATTCTTGGTTCAATAGTCCAAATGTTTTATGTGAATAGTTTATAAGTACTCGATATATAACTATTTTATTGCATTCATTCAACCTTTTTATATATTTTGTTATCGCGTTTTACTAAAAGTATCTCCGATTAATTTTTGATGAACGATCACATAATAAATGTATTCATTTATTCCTAATATTGCTATTATTTAAAAGGATTTTCATATCAGAAGAATATGCCATAAAATATATATACATTCAGAGAATACCTGATTTCAAAAGATATTCAAAATTCTTAAATATTTGAACAAAAAGACTGTTTTGCATAAAACACATTTAAATAAAACCCTCTTTTATTCTAATATTGAGTTTTCTTTAAACAAATACATTAAATGGTCTCTATTTATATAAATATATAAACCAAGTGTCCCACCTACAATATTCTCGCAAGCTTAAGTTCAAAATGTCAAGATGCTTTCTGCTAGTCTGGCAATATAACCGGTCTATTAGGCTCTACAGTATAATATAAAATATTTAGAGTCTATATAAAGTACAACATTTAGTTCAACATTTGTGCTCTGGTCGGTTTAGGTATTGAGAACTCTTTTTATTTTTCCAATTATTGATATATTAATCATTGAGTTGGTGTTGAAAATAGTCTTCAAAAGGATATAATACTTATTTGACACGAATTGAAACAATTTAAAAGAATGTTACTATAAATTGAGCTTACGTGCAAGGTATAATAGTGTGCTCAAATGACGTCAACCAGCTCAGTTGGATTCATAACTGAGTTATTTTAATGAATTTTTATAATTAGTGAAGAATTTTATGAAATTTGTTTATTATTATTAAAAAAGAAAAATCAATTTTTATTTCTTAGCGAAAAATATTTTCGTATCCATCAGAAAGACTGATGAGTTGAATAATTGAATAATGCAAGATGCGTTTTCTTTTTCAATAATAATCAACTTAGTTTTGAGTCATTTAACTGAAAGCAATTTTTGCATTTTTTGGAGCAAATATTTAAATGGATTTTTGAAAAATTGAGGAAAACTATTAAAACTTTTTTTTAGTCTTAAGAATATGATAAGTAATGTATAATAAATCGATTTTCTATTTATTTATTTGTTAACAAACTTTTAATAGACTTCTGAACTAAATTTAAATGATTGCAGAAATAGATAAATTGAAATATTCGATAAATTTAAACCTAAACGATAAAGGATCAGGGATGCCGACAAATGAAGATGCAAGGTGTCTCAAATAGATGTCATGTTCATTATTTCTAAACAAACTATTCATCATTAAAGCAGATAATTATTAGTGCTAATTTCAATACAGTAACTTGGTTATTTCATATTTGTGTCATCAACTTGTAAATTCAGGGATAGGGCAATATCTTTGGCTATCCCTGATATACCCAGAATTTTAATATGAAAGCGCCTAAAGATTTTCAAATGAAAATATTTATTTTTTTGTTTATTCTCTTTGAATGAAATCTAACTTTAAAGACAAGTTTTATTGACATAAGGGCTAAAACTACTGTACAGTATATTGAAATATGCAAAACATTGAACGAGTGAAGGAATGAATGGATAAAATGATTCAAAATTGACATTAAAGGGAAAATTGAAGACTTTTGACGTTTTCTTTGTAAATCAGAATAAACTGAATTTATATCAGGAGTAGTGATGTTCACCAGAATATCAACACTTTCTTCGAATCAATGATTATTTTTGAAAACAGCAGGCATTTCACTTTGATCCTGCACATCACTTTATTTATATACGATATTTCACATCCATTCAGAAAATAGTTGTCAGTCTATAATTGAAAATTCAATTTTGCAAAATATTTAATCGTTTGGCTATAAACGATAAAATTTATGGTTGTTAAGTTATACAATTCTACAAGTTATACTTTAATTATCAAGAACTATTATTAAATAATTTTTCCGAATTCAGTTTCCTTATAATGTTTTTATTGGAATGCTTTAAATAGAGTTTATTTATTATATGATTTATAAGTTAATCTGTATCAGTTTATTTATGAAATTTGAACTTTTTCAAAGGTAATAGTACAATTACATCTCTGCTATGTAAGTTACAATTGCATTTATTTAGTTGTTTCAATGCTAAGTAAAATTATATCTAACAAAATAAAGTCAACAGAAATTCTTAAATAATTAGAAAATAATATAAAATGAACTAAAATTGATTTAAAAACTATTAACTTATTGTAAATATTTTACTATTAGAAAGAGTAGTTATCTTTCCAACGCTAATAAGAAGTAGAGTTTATTGAAGTAAAAAATTAAATAAAAAAATATAATAAAAGAACAAAAAATGTTTTGAGTTCTCATTTTTCTGCAATAAAAATCCAACGAATAGAGGCATTGGTATTAATTTTGGCAAAAAATCTCAATCAAATCATTTCAGTTGATTCAACAAACCTTTATTTGGTTCAGTTATCACTCCATTCTCGCACTCAATACCATATATCAGATCCAAAAAAAATCAAAATTTGTTTCAATACATATCTGATATATTGCAGACATTATCTGAAAGTCTATAAAAAGTAATATAATATGAAACGAGATTTTTATTAAAATTTTATCTGTTTTTCAAATATAATAATTTTAATTCACTTGTATTCGCGTCTTATTTCTACTAATATTATAAACAAAATCGAAAATTAAACCGAATATAAAATAAGAATAAAATTTAGATAAATTGTTTGAGCTTGCACATCACTACTTTTTATTACTGCCGTTCTTGACAATAGTGCAGGTGCCAATTTGAATGTAGGAGCCATTTAAATATAGTGGACCTGTCATATGCTGTGCGACTAAATTGAAATAAATTATATCTGTTTTATAGCTATTTATGTATTCAGCAAAATGTGTATAAAAGAAAGTGTCATTTAAGGGGCAAAACCTAATCGACTTATACTGTCTATATTTACGACCTGTAAAATGCACCTGGTCGTACTTATATTTTATGTGGATCAAATTTCTTTTAGAACTTATAAAAAAGGTTTAAGGAAATGTATAATAAGAATATAAATCTGACTCTGTGCGAGTTCTCAACTAGGAGTTCAATAAAGATGAACAGGGAGAAGTTTCCATCAATATTTCAGTATTTTTTAAAAAGGGGTAAATCTTTAAAATGAGTTTCACATCATTTTTCAAAGCTTATACTTTAGTTTGTCTACTGTTTCGGATCCATCAGATTATTCATTAAAATAGGATTAATTTTATTGTAAATAAAGATATTTTAAAACAAATAAATCTCTTAATCATAATATGAATGCCTTTTATTAATATTGAGACTCAAATAGTAAAATAAAATTATTAATTGAATTGAAGTATTAATTCAATAAATTATATAATAATTGAATTGTTTAGCAGTCGTTGAACTTTAAAACCGATTACAGTATTCAATATTTTATGAATCAATTGACGTTCGTTTGGTTCGCATTCCTCTCTCACTCACTCTCTGAATATACTTTACATAAAATCGATTGAAATAATTAAAAATGTTTTCAAAAGTAATGAATAACTTGAATGAATTGAATGATTCATTGTATACTAAATCTATTTAATGCCATATCATCTCTATTATGCAAATTACTATTGTTTTACTCAATTGCTTTTGTTCTCTCCATATAATAGTTTTCACATACATTTGGCCTAAAATTTATTAAATTTCAATTCATATCTCAGATAATTAATTAATGCATTTAAGACTAGTATTTAACAAAAATTCAGACAAAATGCACAAAAAATGATTGGATTTTCGAATATATTATTTTGTTTGGGCTTTGAATTTACATAATATTAACTGTTTATTCATTAATATAATAAATTGATATAATTTTTTATGTGCAGTACTTTATTGGGTTAATGGATTCAATAGCCTATATATGCCATTGAATTCATATATAAATATATATATATATATATATTGGGTAATAAAGTTAGACTTACTCAACAACCTTATCGTTCTTACAGTAGAAATATAAGCATTGTTTGTCTTTTTATTGAATCTATTTTTCTTTTATACTGTACTTCCAATTAATGATAATATGTTTTATTAGAGAAAATGTATTTTTATAATTAATTATTTATACAATGTTTAGAATCAATAATTAATATTTGTTTTTTTGTTTATATTATTTATTCTTTTTTGTGTAAACCGATTAAATGTGTGTTAAAAACAGAAGTAAAGTATTTAATAATGAAAACATCGCTGGTTTGCACTCGTTTAGAAAAGAAAGCATTCTTTGTATTATACGGTTTGAACGCTTTCTCACTAATAAGAAAAAGAGAGAGAAATTTCTTTCTAATGAAATTCTTGGCCACTTTTTATGTGATTTGCGTTCGTTTTCTGCATCAAATCAATACCACTGTTCTGTATGTGAGATAAAGAAAAGAAAAAATAAAATATATTTGGAATTATAGTACAATTCATTCGCTGACTATAATTGAATTTATTAAATAAAAGCAGCGCAGGCACATTCTTGCACATTCCCACATTCTTATATATCCAGATAGGAATACCGTCGATAATGAGGAACAGAGAGGTATAAGATGTCAGATTTAGACCACAAAAATATATAGGTTGGGCAGAGATAGGCAATGGGTCTGACGACAGGGGGGGGGGGTATGCCAGAAAATTTTGCCAAAAGGGGTACAATGAATGACTTTTGAGGGCCAAAAGTGCCCCATTTTCACGTTTTTTTCTCAAAAAGATCGAAAATTAGAGGGGGGTATGCCTCAGCAAAATCACAGGAGGGTATACCCCTACCTGTACACTCCCCATTGCCTATCTCTGAGGTTGGGGTAAAGTACTGAACCAATGAGTGATAAAAGAGAATAAATTCATTGATGTGCACAAAATAAAAGCTAATTATTACTGAATTTAATTAAATTTTGATCTAATTATGTCTTATTAGTGATTATTTGAATTGAATTCATTCGAGTTTGCAAGTCGTGAAAAAGTTCTTGTGGCCAGAAACTCCCTGAGCGGTCTGGCTATGCCCTGCATATTAGCCATCACTAGAATAAGGACAATACGATTAACGTAATAAATGGATCCAATATTTAAATGTTTTGCTATAATTTGTTGCTCATAAGCAAACTTATCCATAATATAAGTGCTGAACCAATTTAATGCGATTTATTGACATTTGCCTAATAGTGTCAATACATACAAACGAATGAATAAATTTGATGGAAAAAAAATATTTTCAATTCAAGGAAAATTTCGACAATAAAAGAAAGATTTCTTTCTTTTGTTGAATAAATTGTTGAATGAATTTATTTATTTTCACAAAAGAATTTGCAAACAGAATGAAAAACATAATCACGAGTTGGCTGAGATTTTTTTTGCATCTATTTAATAATAGCAGTGATGACCAAACTATGCACGTCATCGATGTTTACGCTAAATATAGTGTCTAAACATATACAGCATTTCCTAAAGTTTGCAATTGCTCTGAACAATAATCCTTTCAAAAGTATAAAAATAATAATTTATTACAAAGAAGTAAATATAGTATAAGTTGAATACAATCAAAAATAATTCTATAGCTAAAAGAATTAAGTCTGGGTACATTTTATATTTAATAAATGGCATCTTTAATTGTGTTTCGGAATGTTTAAGCATTAGAAATTAAAAATTTTGATATAAGCCAGGTTAAATTGAGAAGACTCAATGCGGTTATAATAAAACCGGGGGTTTAAATAATAAAGGTAAATGGGTAGATAATTAATCATAAATTCAACAGTATAACAAGTGATCCAGTGTTAAGAAGTATTGATTTTAAAATACTCAGCATCATTTATTGATCAGTATTATTTTATAAAAATAATTCTTCATATTATTGAAAGCGCATAGTCTGGCCATCTCTGCAATAAATCAAAGCGAAGTGGAATTGAAGAAAAAGCAATTCTTTATATAAGTCTAAAATTATTAAAGATTTGAAAATATTGAGACTAAAGGCTCGAATTCTGTTCACATGAATGCTATGTTTGAACATTTGATGCTTAATGAGCCCAATATTATAATAGTCTATGGATTTGGATCTTAATGTTGAAACGGAATACAACCCATAATAATAATAATAATAATATATAGGGTATACTCAATGAGGATTAAGATCTAGAAAACAAATGGCATTTCTTATTAATATATAATCATTTAAATTATCATTTGTGGCACACATTTAACAAATATTTATCTCTTTTTCAAAGATGAGTGAATAAAGAGTAGGGTATATCGAAAATAAAAAAATCATCTCAATATATCTCCATTTCTACTAAAATTTATTAACTATTTAACCAAAAATCCAGTTATAAATAGTATTCTTGATGTACTTTCTGTCTGTCTTACAGTGTTTTCAATACTTTATTTAACAATATATTAGAGAATAGGAATAGATTTCAGCAATTTTTGGTCAAAACAACTTCAAGTGACTCTATTGGCAAACATTCAAACTTTATATTTTCGTCAATTATATCCAACACAAACCAAACATTCATATTTTGAAAGCACTTCCGTTTCCCCCAATTTGCTGACCATTGCATTCAAACATTGCATTCATCTCTTTATTCATAATATTATTTTTCTCTTAACTATTACTTTGGTAGCAATCGATGCCCTTTCCATTCAGTTCCGATCAGTTCCGGTTCAACCTCTCGATGAATCTGTTTTAAGTCATAAGAAATTCTCATTCAAATACTTATCCAATAATTTTCTATTAATTTGACATCAATTTGAAACGATATACAAAAAAATCTTTTGTAAATTCTTCTCAAACTATAAGTTTTTGCAAAAAATTTTAAAATTTGATCGAATTATTGGTTCTATCACAGGGGTGGCCAGACTTCTCGAAACCAGGGGGAGAAGGTAAACCTTCAGCCAAAATTCTAGGGAAGGGATCCTCGATCGAAATCTATGGAGATTTCATAGTATAGTCCTCTGCCCACGTCTGGTACTTTTATCACAAATCTCATCAATCAAAGTTATAAATTGAAATAAGCATGCTGAAACAATTGTAACTTAAAATTCAATTCATTCAAAAAATCAATAAATATTTTCAAAATACATAACATTTTTGACATTTTTATCAAAACCCCAAAGAATTTTAGTTTAATAGAAATTTTTTTTGAAATAATATGTTTGTAAAACAAAATATGTTTTTTACTAAAAAAAATTCTTTGAGAGCTTGTTGTTTAAAAATGGACATGATTGTTTTGCTTTTTAACAACTCAGAACATATATTGAACATAAATAAGATGAGTTGTAATATACGATTAATGAGATCATAAATATATTTGAAAGTATCCTCAAAACTAGAAATCCAATTAAAGTGCACTCAAATCGTGCACTGAATTCGTCAAAAATAACTCAACTCTAGACTGGAATCACTCGAACCGATACCCAAAATAGTATTTTTACGCAAAAGAATGCTTTCGATAGGATTTGAATATTAAATAAATGTTAATAAATGTTAATTAAAAATCAAGAATTGTTCAGAGTTTACATGAAGTATATTGTGTGCAAAATATATGTAAAATAAATATTGTCGGAATCAGTTTACTAGTATATGGAGTGTGTTATGAAAACACACGACACATACCGAACACTAGTAGTAACTCAAGTCAGGCATGAAATCTCATTCATAATTCTTTGCTTCTCCGGTGGCTTATTATAGGGACGAAGATTCAGCCGAACAGTATTTAATGCGAAAATAATTAATATACTCTAAAAGATTATGAGTTGAAAGATACGAGAAATTGGATGACTGTGTAGTCGACTATTCATATTATTACCGTACTCCCGCACAAACAGCGGCATGTGGGTGTATAGTGAAGCATATAAAGTGTCGGTATACCCAATACCGGCAAAGAATTTAAAATTATATGTTATTTATTTGGTATAATTCACTATAAGCCGGCACTACTATGATCTGATTTATTCTAAATTATAATCATTATTAGAATTAAATAAACTCATTCTGGAATAAGAGATGAATGAAGACATTGAATCAGAAGTAGTTGCATTAATAATTATATATATGCTTAATATTAGAAATAAAGTATTATTTGGTATTTTTTATTCACTTTACAACGGCATGCCAGTAGCTACCCGGTAGTCTTTGAGAAATTGGAAAAATTCTCTTAGACCGACATGCTGCTGTTTGTGCGGGAATGCAGTACTTTCATAGCATTACCGGTAATATTGGTAAAGTTATAAACTTTATTACGAGACTTATGCACAACCGAAGAGTACTCACTCGTCAGTACTCAATGACATTCTATACCCAATATAATCAATGTTCAAATGCATTAATGATTCCTCAAATTATTTAATAGAAGAAAAATTCTCTAAATCTCAAGAATCGGGGTCTTATGAGTGAGGATTTGGCTCATATGCTTCATGTCTGGAAATCTTTGAAGAAAATAAGGAACTTCCTCAATTCGTTTCCTTCTTTTGTTTGTTTTTATTTATATTCAATCATTCATTTCTGAAATGTTTGCTTACATTTCAATACGATTTTTATCCAATTATTTTTATTTTCTTTATTCTTATGTATTTTGCATCCAATGTCTAATTGTTAGATCAAAGGACCTCTTGATATAACAGAGCAAATGATTAATACATATGTATTTAATGTGAATCAGAATATCCAATGTATAATGAGGCCAAAAATGAGTCAATAAGGCCAAAGGTTACCAAGAACGTAGGAAGTAATTCAGATGAGATCAAAAGAAAACTGTTCATTGAATTGGATTTTGAACGATAAATGAACAAAATATACGGCAAAAACGAAATATAATATAATTTTTTGATCAAATGATTTTTTGATAGCTTACTAAAAAATTTTCATCAGTTTTGATACTGTACTTCGATTTTATATATAATATATCCCAGTGTTAGCACTTGTAGCCTACAGGTATGTCTGATAGATTTTGTGTGACTTTATTGTATAGAATTTTACTATATATTTGAAACTCATTGGATAATTGAGTTGAGCTAATATCATAATATAAGCCTAAAGAGGGACCACTCCTAGAATTGAAGCTAAGCTAAGCTACCAACTTTTGTTCTAATAAAAAACAAAACTAATCTAAAATTCATTTCAAATCTCTTTTATATTGATTTTTGACATATTATTCATGAGATTTTCAAATTTGGATATTTTATATTGATTTCAGAATACTTTATAAGAGCTTAATATAGTTGATGCCAATACGTGAGCATTCGGTTAAGTGTTTCCCAAATACTAGTATATAATTTTGTTAATTAAACGTAATGTCAGTCCGCAAAAGGATTTTCATTTGATTCCACTCTCCTATTGCTGTAAGAAGTTTGCGCTAAACTTGCTGTTAGAGTCAGACCTGTTATACAGTATACGAGTTTAGATAAATATAGAATTGTCTTAAAGAGCAGATGAATTGGTTGAGAACAATGTATAAATATTAATGCAAAAGTTTGCACTTTATTAGGCTTTATGTGCGGCACTGGTAGGGTATAACACCTTCAAATGTACAACACAACTGTGTCAACCAAAGCCCAACATATTTCTAATCCTATTTAATGTGTTTTTCCTATTTTCAGAATTATTTTATAGGAAAACTCACAGAATATTCTGTAATAATATTAATGTTTTTCTACAAATATATATTATTAGCGCTTATATTGTTATAAATTATTTGAATAAACGAATGCATGAATAGGATTATAAAAACTAAAGTTTTTGCGAATAAATTAACTAAAATTAATTCAATTATTTTTCTGTCTATTCACTAGAAATAGCACTTATTTATAAAATGATTATTTATTCATATAGAATAAGTGGGTGTTATTTGAATTATCATTCTTTAATATGTTTATCAATATTTATGAGCAGATCTTCTGTAAACAACAGATTCATCACTGAGTAAATCCATTTGTCATTCGCTTATCTAAAACAAGATTGCAATTGGTTTGCATCTCATTTGACTGATGAGCGCAAACTAGACGTCAGTTTATGAATAATGTAGTTATACTTTGATTAAGTATTTGCCCGAAGGCTCGCAAATCAAGAATCATCGCTAACAAACTTATGCACAAAAAACTCTCATTCAGTTATATCGCAAAACTTTTTCTTTACGAACACTTCATTTATATACTCAATCGCATTAACGATATTTTATTGATGGCATAGAAATCCTTACTGTCTTTTCGAAATCATAAATCCTATTTCTATTTGTTTTGATTACATGTATTCACATGTATTGACAATAATTAATAATTGATTATTAGTTGTGGCCATCGATGCTATCATTTCCAATAATAATCATATGAATAGGGATAGGGATGGCTATAATTTATTTGGCAAAAGGAAATGCCACCCACAGTAAGACCATCTCTAAAGAAACTGACAATGAAACAATAAGTTATCTTGTACAGGGTAATTTCTATTTTACCCATTAATTCTTAATTTTTCAATATTAATAAAGCAAGTAGATCATATTTGAATTTTTCTACTTAATATTGTGGGCATTTACCTTAATAGTGAGCTGTATATGATTTGAGTACAGTTTGTGCTTTCAATTGAAGTCAAGTAATTTAAAAGACTCTGCACTTACAGTATGTTTATAGCGTTTATTCAATACTTTAAAATAATTGCTTTTATTTGAAATCATTTTCATTCATATCGGAGATGAAATACGAAGTGTGAAAGCATTTAACGATCGAAATATTTGGGAGTGATTTCAGAAATATTTCTTTTATTCATTTGGATACAAACGAAACGCTTTCGGAAATTCCTTAAATTGAAGTTAAATTCAGACCATTTTTCTGTAGTGTAAATACATTTAGTCATTCAATCCATTTATTCCACTCTATTCTTGTTATTTACAAATTCTTTGTTATTCGTTCCCGGATGTAGCCAAGTGGGCAGTTCGGAAAGTATATATGATATACCACATTAACACCAAGTTTGTTTCAATGATGCACTGGTTTTTGGGAAATGCCACCAAAAACCAGAATTTTATGGTAAAAAATCCAAAGATTTTTGAGTAAACCTTAAAATAGCATTAATCACCAGACCTCAAGGACCTGGTCACCCCAGATTCATTTGTTACACACATCAAATATAAAAGAGTTTTTGAGTGTTTAGATCAAAAAATTGCATTAAATTCAGTTTCTTTACAATTGTATTCTTATTTTTATTTCACAATATATTTATATCAAAAAATGTTTATAAAAAACTGATTGCAAATAAAGCAAAACGTATTCAAAGTATTATTTGGTGTTTTCAGAGAAATTAATTAATTTTAATGAAATTTTAGCTCATTATCTGTGAAGAGCCAAACATTTAGTTCAGTGGCTCTGAAACAATATTTTGTTTTCTTTATAGCAATCGATATCAAAATTGGTTTTTCAATTCAGACCCTAATAGTAGAGATCGGAAGTCAAATAGTGTCGAAAACTCTTTATTCTCGCATTTGTTTCGCTCGAAATATACTTTCATTTAATAGAGAAAAATTCAGCAAAACTTAATTCAATTGCATTTAAAAGACAAAATAATAGTCATTAAACTCATAAAACAATAGAATCTTTATTATTATTATTCTCTCAATAATACGGTTTAATGATTACAAAAATTTAAAGTTATTAGCAGACCGTTCAAAAAAAAATGTTCGTATCGTGAATATCTTTTGAACCAGAAGGAATATTTCAATTCTGTCTTGGCCAAAATGTGTCTGGGTCAGTTGCGCATAGTTACTATAAGTGTCTATATAATTGCTCAATTGTAAGTATTTTTAA
>JAQIWA010002774.1:0-12285 GCA_034693305.1 Eueremaeus valkanovi | reverse complement strand
TCTGTCTTACATTCAATTGTGTACTCGTAGTGCAGATAATCGTTAGTCAAGTCATAGAATTGATAAACAAATCCAAATAATATTATTAATTGAAATAACTTTTTATTAAGAATTTTCTTAGATTTCAGATAAATATTTTTGGAAAACATTTCAATATATGACTCCATATTTTCCTGAACCGAAATACACTGAATCCTAACTGTATCTGGGTCAATTTTCAATGAAAATATTATTGTACTGAATATAACTATCATTCAATAAATAATTTTTAATTAAAGTCTTCATTATATTCTGGGTATAAATGAATATATTGAGAACAGTATTTCCCAGAATTTATTTTCGCCACTATTTCTGACCCAACTCCAAGAACTACTACTCTCTAACCCTATATCCAGCGCCTATCTAACCCTTCTCCTACTGGTCAACTACTATCCCAGAGACCGCTCCCCATAACCTATATAAGTCGCCCCAAACACACTTTCCTTTGTCTTTCAGTTCTTATTGTCTTCTCATTCACACCACAACTCCATTGTATTCTTCGCCTTATTTTACATTCAAATAAAGTTAATTTCAAGTACAATTGTGTCCACTCATTCATCGGCTCTGCGCTGACCACATCCGGCTCACGTGAATTTCAGACCCCCCCGAGCACTTTCCCGCTACGAGTGCTTTATTTAGGCGCAGTCGGTAGGATCTCGACCGCAGGGATCCTCATTTCTTCGTCGGGAAACCACTTCTTCAGCCACAACCGCCCGCCGGACCAGACCTGACCAGTCACCGACACCGCGCAGATGCTTTGGGAAGACATCATACCGATCATCATCTCTATCATTATTATCGCCGGACTTCTTATCAAAGCCACTTACGGCGCACCGTCTTGGTTCTCTACTGTTTTGCGCGCCACCGCTAAAGCCATAATCCCAGTAGTCGCTGGCAAGATCGCGCAGGAAGCTGCAGATCGAGTCATCCGACCCCTCGCAGAGAACGGTTATCTTACGCACTATCGCACTATCGCGGGCCCCCGCAACGCTATTCCTTAGCCAAAGCGAAATAAAAGAAAAACAAAATGAATTGTCTACAGAAGACATCCGCCGTCCGTTAGATCGAAATGGACTCATGTCTGTCAAGTTCAAAGGCAGATACCGTATCGTAGTTCCGACCTCTCTTCGCTCAAAACTACTTCAACACTACCACGAACAACACGGACACACCGGTATTGCAAAAACCATTCAACTCATCGGACAAGCATACAGGTGGCCGACCCTAATCCCGGACATTACCCAACATGTACGCATATGCTCTACGTGCCAACTCGTGAAGGTTCCCAACCGCCCGACACTTGGACAACTCCAGCCCCTCGCAACTCCACCTCAGCCTATGGACGTATGGTCTATTGATACCATCGTTATGGGCGCAGCAGCTAACGCCACCCGGGCAAAGTATGTTCAAGCCATATGCGACCATCATTCCCGCTATCTTTGGGCCTTCGCTACACCAAAAAATACTACTTAAACCATTACAACACTTCTTACGCAACTCTTCCGCATCATCGGCACCCCGCAAGTCCTCATCACGGACCGCGGCACTAACTTTACTTCAAATGACTTTCTCTGCTTTCTACAAATCCATCACGTCGAACATCGTATGACAAATCCATACCATCCCCAGGCCAACGGTCATATCGAGAAAGCCAACCATACGATAATCAACGGCATCCGGATGGCACTCATCGACCGCCCGAAAGTCAAGTGGTCTACACTACTCGACTCTGTCATACACAACTACAACCGCACCCCGCACTCATCTACTGGATTCAAACCAATCTTTCTTCAATTGGGCATCCCGGAAGCTGGTGAAAGCCAGCCCCCCGTCGAAGACGCCCGCATGCAGGCAGTCATCAAATCAGAAAATACTAAACCCCATCGCAAAGAAAAATACGATAAACAACACCAGCCCTCTGGATTTACTACTGGACAACTCGTTATCCGCCGAACAGCTTCCAACCACCCGAGCAAAATCAAGACTTCTCCTACATACACCGGACCGTACCGTATCACCCGCACCCTGGGAGCAGAAACTTTCGAAATTGGATTATTGGACGCAACCCTCACTAACATTCTTTCCACACATACCGCACACTCTTCACAACTCCGCTCATTCCTCCGACGGGACGGAAACTAACAGCGGGGGGATGAGAACAGTATTTCCCAGAATTTATTTTCGCCACTATTTCTGATTCAATTCCAAGAACTACCACTCTCTAACCCTATATCCAGCGCCTATCTAACCCTTCTCCTACTGGTCAACTACTATCACTGAGACCGCTCCCCATAACCTATATAAGTCGCCCCAAACACACTTTCTTTTGTCTTTCAGTTCTTAATGTCTTCTCATTCACACCACAACTCCATTGTATTCTTCGCCTTATTTTACATTCAAATAAAGTTAATTTTAAGTACAATTGTGTCCACTCATTCACCGGCTCTGCGCTGACCACATCCGGCTCACGTGAATTTCCGACCCCCCGAGCACTTTCCCGCTACGAGTGCTTCAATATAATAGAATATCATTAAGTGTTTCATCATTTCTGATATGAATATGAAATGCATTTCTCTTTTGTCTGAATAATCAATAAATTGAATAATAGGTAACGATGTAAAAGTTGTAAATTTACGGTAAGTTACGGTAAATTTACGGCAATTTATGACCTATTTAGTGGCGCCATCTATTTAAAAACTGGAATATTTATGTAATTTTATTTAAAAATTCTTTGAATATTTAAAAATATTATAAGCTAAACTACAAGTTTGTTGAAAAAGGGTAATACAAACAATTTCTTAAAGTATCGTCAATATATATCTATTAAATGTACTGTTTTTATGCATATAAGTAAAAATAACAGTAAAATTCACATGTTTTACATATTGCATAATTTACCACCTATCAATATATGTAAATTTACCGTAAATTACGGTAAATTTACCACCAAATCATAATTTACGGTAAATTAACAATGTTAATAATAGGAGACATTGTGGGAGACTTTCAAATTAAATATCATATATAAAACTTTAAGCCTGGATATTGATCACAACTATCTACTGTACGGACGGCTTATTCTTCTTTCTAAAAATTAACCAAGATTATATTCCACTCGATAGCATGAAAAAGTGAGTTTTCCATTTGATTTTCACCTATCTGATTTACAGAAAGTACGATTAGTTTCATAATTAGTGCAATCCTTCACACATTCTTCGGTCATATCTTCACTGGTGAATTAAATAATAGGAGACATTGTGTTAGGCTTTCAATTGAAATATCATATATTCAACTTTGAGCCTGGATGTTGATCACAGTTCTCCCACTGTACTGATGACCTAAACTTCTTTTCACACCCAAACGAAATCATAGTTCAGTTTCTCATTTCTGGTCAAACTTTAAATATTTTGTCGATTCTATTGATTGCTGTCATTAAAGGTCGCGAACTATGGTATGAGTCGATTATGAAAATATCAGAATAGTATGAACATCGGAAAACATAGAACAGTTAGGTTCAAGATACTTATGGATAGTATAGTCCAGTTTTCAATTTCAATAGAGAAGTTATTCCTATTATTTGGTTTAATATTCGCATAAAATTCTGAATCTGTAAAATTACCGTAAATTTACCGTAACTTACCGTAAATTTACAACATTTACATCGTTACCTTTATGTCATGCAAACTTATGTGAACTATGCTCATTCAAAAAGTTCTTAACTAATAGTCTATACAAACTGTAGATTTGATTTTCTTCTTGACAACTCATATTTATTTTCAATATAATTACTAAAATAGCTAATAATCCCTTCGCCAACCTTTCACCCTATAATGTGACCTATCTTATTTGGATAACTGAATGAGCAGGCTCAATAGGATATCATAAATGTTTTGTTTACAGGTTCCGGGATCCTACTATGTATGCCTATGCTCTTGGATATAATCAACCCATACATTTATTTTTACGTTCCTAGATACTATTTAATAATATTCAACCTAGATATTAAACTACATTTCCTTGAATGATTTTTCTTGACTTATTTCTATTCGAAAATCTAGGAAAGATACTTTTATGACAATATGTTCAAAGCTGTAAAATAGCAAATAAAGACAATTAGTGAGAGTATAAAAAATAGATTGGTATTACTCTTGGCAACATCAGGGCAACAAATTTTTTTAGCTTGTATTCAAGATAATTTATTCTGAATAATAATTAACAAGATAATTTTTCATATCTTTAAACTAAGCTGTAAACTATCAATCAGACAAAATAAATTAGGAACAAATTACATGGATTAACATCATATTACTTTCGAAAACAATTATTTAACCAAATTTATTTTCAACCGTGGCGTTAAAGAATTAAATTAAAACTACATATTTTATGAAAAATTTTAGGGAGTATACTCCCTTATGTTCTTGAGAATGTCTGTCCGTCTGTCTGTCCACCATTGTTGTAAAATTTTCAAAATTTTGAAAGTTATACTCATTTTTAGATTTTCAATATTTTCAAAAATTTGAAAATTTCCAACAATGTTGTGATTGTTAACACAGCTAAAGCAGTGTTACTACAGATGAATACTATAGTTACGAATACCATTTGACCCAATTATCTTCTAATGGCTAAATTATCAAGATTATCACCAATAGATCCCAAGTATACTCCCTGGTAATAACGTTCGTGCTTGTTTGAAACCAAAACGAAATTCACTTCAGATGACAGGACCTGATAGATGAGAGATAAAGAACCATGGTGAGTAATCGATCCCAGGCTAGTTATGCATAACATCAGCAATGGATCGAACCGGGAGAGGAGGTTTGGGAGCAATTGTAGTCAGCGATCATCACAGGTGAGGCCTCTGTCCAGTAGTCCGACTGTGGTGTTGGGAGACAATGTATTGCAGGAATCGGGTGTTTAGGGGTATTCCAGCAGTGCATTGTGGTGTTTGGGAGGTCAGCACAGGTTAGTCCAGCAGTCGGGAGGTGCTGGGAACTGGACAGGGGTAGAGGAAGTGACCGCTGATGAGGCCGTCTGCACATTACTGTGCAGACGGGGGACGGATAGGGAAGTGTGGGTCCGTCCCAATAGATGACCAGAAAAAGAATGGCATTCAGTCTGAGAAGGGATGAGAATTGAACTGACAGTCACTCAAATATGACTTCAGAATAGAGACAAAGAAGAAAACACTCGTTTGAGAACCATTGACCGAAAAAATCTTAAAGGTTCTGGATTTCAATATATTCATCAATTGGATGACAGAGAAGATAATTGAATGAAAGGAATCATATTTTGGCCGAAATTCTCAATTCATAGTTAACTCAAACTTCGATTCACTTATTATTCATTAAACTTCTAAATAATTAAAACTCTATTTATAATCATTTTTTGAATCAATTATTAATTTTTTTATTGAATACTAAAATACAATTTCGATAATAAATAGTCAGAAAAGAGGTATTTCTGACAGAATTCAGATGAACTTCACGTCAGAGTATTGCAACAAAATGTAAGCCAAAAGAAGAAGAAAACAAATGAGGAATAGATTATTGAATCGAAGCATAAGATAGCGATAAATGACTCTATAGTTGCAAAAGACCCCCATTTCAGAGATGAGGATCTTTTCCAACACATAATTGTTTCGATTCCCCGATTTGTGCTTTTTATTCCAACTCTTCATATATTCATACTTTCTCTTTCGGATCCATCGGTCGAACAGCAGTCCGTCCACCGGTTCCATACTTTTGGCCAACCTTTTCTCAATAATCCATTTGGGCCTCAAGTGTGGGTACATTCGCAAAAAGCTCTCCTCTTCGACAACAGGTTTGGGCGGTATTTGTTTCAGTTTTTGCAGTTCTTTGCGAATAAAGCTGACGAACCGGTGCCGATACCAGCGCCGTCTCAGCTCTGCATTGGATGGAGCCGTTCGGCGGCACTGCTTCTCACATTTTATCCATCCCTGCTCTGCCTCGTCGTCCATATCTACCACATTATAGGTTTCCAGCAGTTCTTCGTTGTCTTCATTTGAGTTGGTCTGAGAGACGAAAGACATTTTTGAAGTTTATTTCAATGACTTTTTCAATACTAATATAATTAACGATTTTATAGTTCGCGCCAACAAATGATATTTTGAAAACAACAATGAATTCTCAGATAATTGTTTCGACAAAATATAATCCTGGGTCAGAATAAACCGTTTATATAACAGAAATTCCGTTTATAATCACAGAAAGATTTTAAGACTAACTCTACTCTCAAAGCCATTGAATAAAACACTTTTTTCCTGATTTTAAATTGATTTCAAACAACAAAACTTTAATCGGATTATTCGTATTCATTATTATTGCATTGTTTTTATAAATGTTGTCAAAAAATTATTCTTTAAGTCTGATTAACATTTAAGACGAAAATAACGAAATGTTTTGTCTGTTTCGCTCTTTTTATTTTTAAGACAAAATTCTATCTCTAGTTATAAGTAAAGAAAAGAATTTTAGCCAATAAACAAGCACGAACGTTATTACCAGCCAGTATATTATACATTAGATCTATTGATGATAATCTTGATAATATAGCCATTAGAAGAGATTTGGGTCAATTGGTAATCATAACTATAGTATTGAGCTGTAGTAACACTGTACTAACAATGACCACAACATATAACATATAACTACAGAATATATACAGTAATATTGCCGAACAGAAAGGGTTTGCCCAAACAGTACAATCACAGGAAATGCAAACCACACCACCGGAACATCCAGTAGCTTATCGGCCACCTGTGCCACTACTCTATCCGGTGGTCAAATGGAATAACAATCAGTACTTTTGGATGCCTTCCTCTACAACTGGTCAATTCTATGAGCAAACAGACCTGGATGAAAATGAAAATGAATTTATTATTTTTATACTCGAGTGTTCACTACAACCGAAGCTGATATCACGTGAAGTCGAGTTCAAACAACAGGGTGAAAGGATGAATGACATGAAAATAACAATCTTGGAATAAATTGACACAGGCGGATAGCAGACTCGAACTCGGGACCTCCACCCCAAGTGCGAGCACACTACCACTGCGCCACACTCCGCGTGGATTGCAAGACAAAAGTCATTTCCGAGTATTTGGTTGGAAAAGACGGTTCGAATGAATTACAAATACAAAGTCAATGACAGCTATACTACAACTCTGAATGAATATGAATTGGAAAGGTATTTGACGCCCGACCTGTTTGAATGGACACGTGATATATAGGACTCAATTATCGCTTTGGTATCGATGGCTGGCTCTACAAGAAAAAGGATACGAACCGACTGATCGGTACGCATAAGACATCGTACTATCAAAAGGAAAACTAATGAATTCGTTTCGACATTAGTCTCACTTCAGTCAAGTCATACGAAGAGTTCATTCAAACGAATTAATTATTATTTGTAAACAAATTCAGTTTGAATTCTCAGAAGATAGTGAATGCACTTCATTAGCAATGAATTCAAAGGCTTTGAAACAATTTTATGACATTTTTAAAAATAATATTCTATATAAATGACTGAAACTATAATTATACATCAATTTATGTGATCCGGGTATAATCGTTCTGTCCGTCAACATGAGCCCCATCCATGTCCATGATAAAAATCTTGTAATATTTTAATGCGGGTCAGTTAAGCCATGTTCGCGCTGGTGGTTTAAGACACTGGTTTAAGCTAAGCTGGCTTAACAAGTGAGTCCGAACGGGTTTAAACTGGCAATAAAACCACTTTTTTAAACGAGCAACAAAAGTGGTTTTAGAAGTGGTTTTCGAAAGCGCTGAGTAGAGCGCATGCGGTTCAATGTTGTGGACTAGTTTGGGATATGTGGTTTAACTTAGTGCCATATTTCACCCCGATCGCGTTTAGGTTTATATATTAAAACCATTCTAGACCTAAAGCGGTTTTAAACCCAGGGCGAACATAGCATTAGCTTACAAAGCAAGTAAATTTATTAGACACTAACGAATCTTTCTCCATACACGGTAATATAACCCGGAATATTCTGCTTTGCATAAATTTTGATGTAATCAAATAAACTGGCTTAGATTGATATTTGATTAATATACTGATCATAAAGTTAATGATATTTTCAAATATGAATTTATTTATAGTTCAAATTATTTATGATTTTGTTCTTTTGAACTTAAAATAAGATTGAAATCCATAGAAAATGAAAAAAATCTTCAAAACATCTGAAATCCTAATTAATTTATAATTAAAAAGTCATTATTTTTTTAATGTCTTATAAGTTCTTATTTAAATGAAACTATTTTTTTTTTGGGGTTTTACTATTTTAATGGAGAAAATATATTTGAGTTATTTTTATAACTATTGAAATATATAATCATTTGTTTTCATAATAAAACTAATGCTTAAGTAATTAGCTTTTGACAAATTTTGCAGATGTATTATCAGAACCATCTGAAGAGTAATTTAGGACAAGAATAAAATATAATCTAATATTTCTAAACCAGAAATTATGCCAAAATACTATCCATTAATAAAACGGAATCTCTATAGAGATAACTGTTTGTTAAACACTATTCTGTATATAAGGCCAGAATATTCTTCACAGAATAACTGCGCCGCTCAGCACCAGCAGCATAGAGCGCAAGAGTTAACCCAATGACCATTTATCACGACTTGTGTTGTGTTGGAAATACACTCTAAAAGCTATCCATTCATATAAGGTGTTGGAGAACAATATTTTTATCAAAGATTACTTCAAATAAAGTGAACAAAAATATAAGAATTTTGTAATTCATATCAATAATCATTGATTTGTCAAAAGAAAAGAAAATTCAAAGAAATATTAAATTATTTTCAGTATTATATCGTTTGTTCTGAAAAATATGACATATTTTATGTCAAATATTTGAATGATTTCACTTTGAATTTGATTTATGTGTAAAAGCAGTGAAAGTTCTTTTGAATAAGTTTTGTATATTTTTTGTAATGTGTTTTGAGATCAATCTGAAGACGAGAAGAAAAACAAATCAAATCATATGTTCTTTTTTGTCATAAATTTCTGTTTGTATTCTTCATATTCTTCTGACTGTTTGTTCTGTCAGTGATGTCTTTGAAGATTCATTGGACACGTGTCTCATGTCTTATATCTGTATTTTGAATATATTGTATATAATATTTTTATTCCTTCTCTCCTATAAGTATTGCTAATAATACTCAATGTTTTATATGATTTTCGTTTCTTGTCTGAGATTTATATACAAATAAAGCTTAAGTTTAAAAACTTGTTTAGGATTTGGCGAAAGCTATTTATTGTAAAGTTATATAAAAATATGAATGAGTACTTCGGAGTACTGTATAACTTATATTTGTGTCAAGTGCTGTTAAATTGTCTTTTTTAGTGACTTATAGTGAAAACTTATAAGTTATATCACTTTTTTCTTAGTTCAGAGAAAATCTATTAAAAGAAAAAATTGGAAACACTTTTCAAGTGTCAAAAACTTTCTGCAAATCGTATTGAATTTCGTAGAAAAACAAATCTCACAACACTTTCGTTGGACAAAATGCCTTTAATGAAAAGTTGCTGTTGTTTTAGATCCATAAGGAATGGTAGCTTTGCCAGTGCTATATACACAATGGTATGTTCTTTTGTATCAATTCTTTTAAAAAGCTCTCAAAACTTATTTACCATAATTTAAAATTTGTTAAAAGCTATCGATTTTTTTGTTTGATCTCATTTCGTATAATACTGTATAATATAAAAGTCTATATTTATATTTGAAATTATGAATGCATTGAAGTGAAGGGGAATAAACCAGGCAAGTTTGTACAGTATATTACGCGTAGATCTGATTTTAAAATGGATTGAAAATTATTAATTAGAGTATACAGTATTTGATATTATAGTGTATTTTCATTCATAAGTATTTCAACTGATTTTAGAATTGTTTCTCGTATTTCGTCTAATCCTCTAATCCTCTACTTTTAAGGTATAATATAAGTTGGTATAAAAAATTCCAACTAAACGCCCACCTCTAATATGATGTTTTACCCTGATTACATATTGGGATGAGTAGGATTGAATTTCGCCTTTTCAAATATAATCTTCCTTATCTAAGCCATGATATTAATTATTAATATTGTAGTAATAGAGTAACATTTGATGTCAAATACTACTAATGCGTATCCGGAATATATGTGAATATATTATTGATATATAAACTGAATATATTGAGTGAATATTGCGCTCAAATTTGATTAAGTAATGATATTTCTGCAGCACTTTATTAAACAGATGTAAGCGATTGGAAATTAATATGACTATCAGTAAAAGCAATTATTTTGATCCTGCTTCTGAAGAATACCCTCAACCTATCCCTAAGAAGCCCTATTACATGATTGAGCCATCATTAGTGACCGCACGATATCCTTGTTATGACTTAGTGTCGCAAAGAGACCATACCTTTAATGATCTTTCAATATCTTAATCATCTGAGCAAACAATGTAGTGGTCAGAGCCTGAGAAACCGTTCCACCTAGCCGCGCATATGAGTCTGGTGCGATCGTAACAAACAAAGGGGGAGTTAGCACGTCAACTCAAAAGTAAGCAGGTTAACTCTCAAACACAGTTCAAATATGCGTTTCAAATGGAAGGTTTCAGTTCTAACAGTGCTTTTTTCAACATAAAAATGTCATCTTTGAACTTCGTTTGAACGTTAACCGGCTAACTATTGAGCTGATGCGCTTAGATTTGTTGGTAGTGAAGACACCAGACTCATATATCTGGCTAGGTGGAACGATTTTTCAGTCTCTAATAATGGCTTTCTTGCAATTATTTTTTTTAAGAAAAAGAGTTAAAAATTATTAAAATTCAATTGAATTCAATATAATCGGTCGTAAATGCAATGTTCCTTATGTTATATTTAATATTTCTTTGGCTATTATTTTGAATTATTTAATAGAAATGCAGACAAAGAGTATATAAGAATTTTTATGTAATGTTTGTCATTATATAAATGCAATTCTTAAAAGATTTCTCTAAAATGAAAGTTTTTATATGTATTTTACTCTTAATATCTCATTTCTAAGAGCTTTGAGATTACATATCACAGGAAAAAAAATTGTATATGAAATCTGAAGTCTTATATATTTTAGATTTAAGGGTAGAATCATTTTGATTGTCGGAAACATTACTTTTATTCTTATTGTTATTTTCTCTTTTTCTTATTGTTTCACACTTTCCAAGAATTAATTTTAATTATTAACCGCTTAAGTGTTGAGTCTATTGTGCAAACTGTGTCTGCAATTGAGTCTAATATCATATAATATTCTCTAAACAAAACTTATTTATAATTAAAGGCATTAATTATTTGCGAAAGTTCTTTAAAACTTCTCATCAATTGCTAAGAAAAGCAATTATGTTCAGTCAGATATTTAATAATTATTTCTAAGCACATCATAATTCTTACGACTGACGAGTGAGTTAAATGGGTTATTCATTTGTAGAATTTCATCCAATCAATAGCATAACCAAAAGAGTGCAGAATAGTGTGAATTCACATTTCTCATAGACATTAAATACATGTGTTGACTAAAATGCATACAATTTATGCTACAAATAAAATGTGAATCATTGATAATAAAGTTGAGATTTAGGTATAATTGCAATCATTAAGTCTGATATGCACTTCAATATATAGAGAAAGTAATAAAATTGAGTGCGGATACAGCGAGTCTTAAATTAGTTTAATTTGTAACGGTTTTTGAACAATAGTTTATGTTTGGGTATAATTCTCTAATAAGTAACGAGCACATATTTAGTACCCAATATCAAAGTTGCGCTTCTATGGCAATAAAATAATGCAATTCTAATTTAATCTTGTCTTAAAAGCCGACCCATTGCCTTTAATGTTTTCTGCCTTGTTTCTATTTATAAATTTCCATTATATAAGGTTTTATAATATTTTCCTCTAAAATATTGCACTATTAATCTTGCTCATTTATTTTTAATTCTCACTAATTATTTATTATTCTGTATTAAAATTTTGCAGATATTCTATGTGATAGTGATGACTGCGGCTACGTTCCACATCCACACTGTATATAAGCATACAGGTCAGTGTTTGCTATAATTGAGCAATGTAACTTTTTCATATGAAATACTGTTACAGTATACGTCCGCTATTAGCACGCCGCTTAAGAGCATTTTTCGATATAAGCATGGCATTTTGAAAGCACCGAATGAGTCTATGGAAA
>JAQIWA010002773.1:0-12292 GCA_034693305.1 Eueremaeus valkanovi | reverse complement strand
ATATAAAATTATATAAATATTCCAGTTTTTAAATAGATGGCGCCACTAAATAGGTCATAACTTACAGTAAATTTACCAAACTACTGGTAAATTTACGGTAAAATTACCGTAAATTTACCGTAACTTACGGTTACCGTAACTTACGGTAAATTTACAACTTTTACATCGTTAATTGTAGTTCACGAACAGGCAAACGAACAGTTAGTTTGATTAATGATATTGAATTCAAAAGAATTTATTTTTACTGAGTTCTCATAAATATATTGATTTTATAATTAAACTCAAGTTTGACTTATATTTGCTTTTGAATCAAATATCAATATAAAAAATTATATTATTATTGATTTTCATATTATATGAAAACTTTTATATATAAAATATAAACTTAAGATAAAAATTATGGTATCTAGATAATTTTAATTTAAATAATAGATTATAAGTTTAACATAATTTCAATTCCTTGGGAAAAAATACGGAAAATGTAATTACAAGAAGAGATCCAATACTTATAACAATTTTAGCTCATCTTCTCTGCAATAGCTTACAAAACGAGAATAACATAAAAAATTTTATGTGCTTGTACTTTTATTTGTACAGACAAAAAAAATCTAATGTGTGTTCAACTCCGAGTAATAACTGTGTTCTTATTTTTGATAATTTCTTATCTCTTTCGATGATTTCATATCAGTTTTGAATAAAAGTTTAATTATTTATTCACAAAATTATTTTAAACTCAACTCTTGTGTTAAAAGTTTATTTGATTTCAAACTGAAATCTCATGGAAAAAGATAAGAAGTTATCAAAAATAAGATAACAGGCATTACTCAGAATTGAACACACATTAGATTTTTTGTCTGTACTTGCTTACACTTCATGAAAATATAAAACACGATTAATATAATTGTGTTTTTTTCACTCAAAGAAAAAGGCAAATAATATTCCGAATAATTTTTAATTAGCACTCAATATATTCTGTTAGTACTTATTAAGCATTTTTCGTTAATTATAAAAAATCAATTATATTTCATAATTTTCAAAATTATTTACTGGTATAATGTTAGCCAAGATGCGTAATACATAAATCAAGCTTGGACACATCTAATTTTGAATTCAGATCAAGGGCACAAAGAACAGAATGAATAAGATATATAAAATTATAAATAACAGTATTTATTGTCTGTTTGTAATTAAAGCAAAAACTTATTTAAAATAACAAAATATTTTTGGAAACATATTTGCAGTTCTCATAAATTAAATAAAACAAACCATAAAATGATTGAATATTCCGCAAAATAAAGAATCATATTATAAAAGGGTCATCTTATCTCATTATATCATCTTTTGAAGTGGGTAATCTTGAAATTCTCACCTACGACATTAAACCTAATAAATATAATTGAATTCTTTTCTTAATTTATGTGCAGGTGATCTGAAAATTCATAATAATTCAAAATAACATCAAATATAATAAAAACGAAAAAAATGAATAAATTCATATCCATATCAATAATATTGACCCTCATTATTGTGTTTATCAATCTTAACCAGTGTTCACCTGGGCCTGAACCAGAAGCATTGGCATATCCAGGGTCAAAGAAAGATAATAAACTACTTGTTCAGACGGCACATTTGGGCGACAATAAATACGTATTGATTCCGGAAGGGGACGGGTATAAAGCGGTTAAAAAAAGTAGCAAGGATAAAGATATCAGACGTAAGTGTACATGCTACATTTTATTTGACTGCTCACTGTTACTGATATCTCAATTTGATCCCAGGAAGAAAACATAATAAGTCTATTTTCTCAAGTGAAGGCAAATATAGACCTAAATTTAGGAGCAAGGGTAAATAGGGATTAGAAATTAGTGTCAGGTACAATTTGTGTTCAAACTCTTATTTTGAAAATTATAAAAACAAATTAAAATCTGTTCTTATTATTCTTTTTTTTGACACAAAAATTCTATAAAACAGTATTTATTGTCAAATCATAATTAAAACCAAAACTAAATTAAATAAAATTTATTTTCGAAACTTATTTGCATTTTTCATAATTATAAAGATTCTATAAAAATGCTATCAATATAAACATGCTACAATTAATTTGAATTCTTAATATGGAATTCTAAACTAGATTAAAGAATTTATACTCAACTCATCCAGTATCAATGATGTTCCTTATTATGGGTTTGGAATCTATTCATTTGCAATGTAATGAATAGATAGTAAACAAAAAGTGCAAAAACATTAGTAAAGATACTTCTTTTGATATCAAATAATTTGAAGCAGGTCAATGTGAGATTGGTCAATTGAATCTGGTTGGTTAGAAGTAGAATATCATTATTAAAGTAGAAGTTATTCGTCGCTAAAGTTGCGGCAAATTTATTGGTCGCCACTTCGAGTAAATCTGATTCTTCGCCGATATTTGCTTTGAATTTCATCGATAAGTAAAATATTATATTCACTAATAATATGCGAAATATGAATATAAGCGATGCTATGCCATCTGTAAAATAAGTATCAAGATTAAATTATTCATTTTAATACAAAGTATCCTTGCTAGTAAATACGATTAATTTGATTGATCTGAATATATGTCGGATATTTAGAAAGAGGATCGAGCAAGGGTATAAAGCGTAATAAAGTCATCTAGGGTTGAAATTCGTATTTAAAGTGACCTAGTCCTATGATTGTATCCAGAGCTAAACATACCTTTATTTTCATTGGCAACAAAATGATTAATATATGTTAACGAATAGAATACATAAAAGGCATTGAAGACAAAAACTGTGGAACCGCTTATCACATCGTAATCAATAATAACCTGTCTTATACTCCGATGCGTTAAACGAAATTTGTTGACCAAATGTTTTGAATACGAAATGGTATTATTCTTCAGATTCTTGTCGTAAAGTAAGACTAATTCAGTTAATATTTGCTGTCGTTTCCAAATCTCATTATCGATTGCATACATGAATAGTATGTCTGTCATAAAAGTGGCTCTGAATAGAAAACTTTTGAGCCAGACGTCAATGAATACGAGTATTTTCAGCAGAGAATCGTCTTTATTGAAACCAAAATTATGTCCAAATAAATGATTTTCCGTTAAATACTCATTAATATCCTTAACCTTACGGAATATGATGAGACCTAATGACAAGAAAAATAAAGCTTGGTCAAATAATTATCAGGTTATGTCAAGGCAGAAATGCGGATCATGGAACTATCTAAAATTTCCGAGATCAATATTGACTATTAAATTGACTAGTAACTTTATCAAAAAAATATATAACCTATATAAAAATTTAAATTAAATAAGATCTTGATCAAATAAATAATTAAAATTCATTTGCACTCATCAGTTCGAAACCCTTAACTATTTTTCCTCAGCCCTGTCCGAAATAGCATACCTTGAACAGTTGCATAAATAAATATGAAGACAACTATTTTTGTATAACTATTCTGTTTAACCAAAACATTTGGAAATAACACCAATGAGTGCTGAATATCAAGCAATAATTTTTTGATGCGTTGTCTCTGGTGTTTATACGCGACCCAAATGAAAGCACTGGCAGAATACCGGATCAATTCTGTGGCGAATTTCAATTGATTATCAGTTATGAAAAAATTAATAATAGCATTGTTAATGAATATGACCAGGAATATGGTTAGGAAATAGTGCCAGACCGTACAAAAATGTTCAAACAGCTTGGTCAATGGTGTCAAGCTAGTATTTGAGAATCTATTCAAATATATTCCGGTCAAACGCATTCCTAAATATGTGGACCCAATTGAGTCATAAATTCTTAGGTCTGACTGTAGGACAGAGTTCTTAAGCAATAATTTCTTCTCTTTATAATCGTATATATCATCAAAATTGCCATCACTTAAGGCATTGGTCCAGTTATTGAATTTTTTATCCTGGATATCATTCAAGTTGATTATGTCACCCATGAATGGATTTTTAATATTCTAATAATTTTATTGATTGAAAATTTTTTATTTAATTATTATTATTGAATATTTGCAAAAATATTTTATTTTAGTTTAAAATTCTGTTTAAAAGATATTGCAATAGAAATCGATAATTACTAGTATTTTATGCTTTATTTAAATATATATTTTTAGTTATTTATATATATTTTAGTGAAATATAATTATCATTAATCTTATGAACGAAAAAAAATATTTTTCTAATTACTGTACTATAAATAAATTCATGTATGAAATATTGTTTCACTGTTTGAATGTTCATTTGAATTATTAATTACCATAAAATTCATATATTTTTCAATTTTACAGTATTTAAAATTTAAAATACATTAGGGCACCTCAGGGTAAATATTCTACCCTTATTTTGCACTTTACTGCTATAATAGAGTCAGGGTATTTCTATTGATTGCTACACATAGTTCACGAAATTTTTTATTGAAGTTTTCGTGAGAAAATGTGGTAATTGCACGCAAATACCTGATTTATGATCTTGTTTATTTTGTTGTTGTTGCTTTTGTCTCACATATTAAACTAAGCCTTATTTTAATACAAGTTTTATGAATTGAAAATTTTATTTCTCATAAGAATGGGCTTAAATGCAGTTGTGGTGAAATATTTCAACAAAATTATGTTAAGAATGAATAAAAGTATAAAAAGATTAACTCAAATGAGAAAACGGTTTAAAAACTTTAAAATCAGTCGAACAGAAGAGAGAGATCTAATCGAGAAATTGGAGACAAATCTCTCGAAATCATTGTTTTTGATTTCGCCGAACATTAATGAGTATATGAATGGAAAGCAATCGAAACGCAAAGTAATTATTGTAATAATAACTGATATTATCGTAGCTTTGGTCGGATTCAGATTTTTCGCATTATTTGCATTCAATAACTCATCTATTCGTGACTTTTTCTGTGACGGATCTGCAGTTTTGGGCAATGCAACCTTGTTCAATTTTGTGTTCCTATGGGGACTCGTATGTACTCATATGTTATTGAATAACTTTAATTATTACTGGGAGTGTACAGGACAGTTTTATGGACTGGAACTGCTGAATGACATCAAGAATAGAGCGACTGCTTATCAGTTAAGAGACAGATATCGGAGAAAATTCTTCTTTAAACTGAATTTATTGACTCAAGTAGTTCTGCCCCTATACTGTTTATCCTGGTTTATGTCAGTCATCGTATATACAGCACCAATAGTCTCAGGTTATTTTACTCCAGAGTACAATTCCCCTGTTTATGGAACAGTGTTTTGGTTAATAGCCTTAAGCGTATGGTTATATGTCTTTTACGGTTCAGTCCTCGTCGGTTCCAGTTATTTTGTACTGATCTTAAATTATATCCAGTTCAAATTCAAGCAAATAGAGGATGATATTCGAGAAAGTATTAGATTAAGTAATAATCGGGGTATAATGACGGCCATTATAAAGCATAACTCAATTTGTGTGGAAGTCTATAAACTTAACCATAATATCAAGCATTATATCTATGATATCTTGAAATTAATTAAACCCGCAATCAATATATTAGTCTACTTATCTATATTTGACCCGTACACTAAACCGATTTTCCGCTTGGTTGTATTTTTTGTGACACTGTTTTCAATCGCTGCAAATTTCTCATTCAACTACATGTGCACTACTGTTACCGTTGCCGCACACAAACCACTTTCCACTTTGCATACACTAATGGTTTCGAAGAATAAGAATAAAATGTCTTCAAAACAAAAGCTGAAAATAATGGCATTCATTGAGCACTTGTCCGGACCTGCGATTGGTTTCTATTGCTATGACTTATTTCCGATGACTTCTTATAACTTATTTGATTACGTCTTGGACTCAATCTATACTTATTTCTTAGTTTTAAATTTGATCAGAGATTTAGGTTTCATATAATTTCTATAATTGTATTGCTTTTAATATTCTGTAAAAATGATAATAAATAACAATTCAATTATTTGTCTTTTATTTCATATTTTAATTTAAATATAATTTTATTTTAATAAGAAATATAAATACTGTATAAAATATATATAAACTTGGTTATCCTTATCTCAATAATTGCAAAGAGATTTTTATAATTATTTTATAAAATATTTTTTATATTTTCTGTCAATCTTTTGGCGAATATTTTGTTTTTCTGTTCCGTCTCTTCACTGGCTTCGCATGAAATCTATGCTTTATTTTCTGTTTAATACAAATAATTATTAATTAAGAATTATTTTCATTAAAATAAAAATTTTCTTACATTTATAGCGATTACTCTTTTGAGTCGATTTATTTCAAATTTAAATATTTTTATAAAAAATCTTAGAATCGCTTCATTTTGTTTGTAATACTTATTAACGCCTTTCATATGCAAACGAATTCTTCCCAACTTTTTATACACTTCTATGAAATCTCTTTTTGTTTTATTATATTTATTACGAATTATTGAATTACGAGTTATGCGAGTCATCAGTCTTTTGATGCTTCTCAGTTCCCAATTCCTTGTTTATGATATTCAGTAATAGCTTCTCATTCACTAATTCCTTATTGATATCGTCGAGCAATTGGTACTTGTCTTCCAATTCAATGCAATTATTTTCCAATAAATGCTTCTCTTTTTCCGATTCCTTTCTCTTATGAATGAGTCTTCGTTTCTCAACTCTCAACTTTTTATTTTTATATTCCAGGCAATGCTTATAATATTCCAATTTATAGCTTTTATTTTGTAGGAATCGCTTTCTATTATACAATTCCATGTTTTTATTTTCCTCTAAATGTTTCAGATCCTCCACTTCCTTGCGTTTATTTTCCAGTAATAGGATTTTGTCCTCCAATTCCTTATTTTTATTTTCCAGTTCTTCGCACTTCTTATTCAAATCCTCATTCCGGGTCGTTTGCATTTCTGACCTTTCTCTTTCTTCTACATTTCTGGCATAAGTGAACATGTACATTTCTTTAATACTGTCGCATACTTTTATGCCCAATGCAGTTTCGTCCTTCAATTCATAGTTATCGCGCAACAATTTGGCATTAGTTTTAATGTTAATAAGATTCTTCCGATTCAAATCGGCGATCACTCGCGCATTCCTTTTTAGCCTTTTCTCTAAGTTCAGACATTTGGCCCGGAATTTGAGTTCATTACTCGTCACATACTTATCGCTGTAGTCCAGATCCAAGGTCTGATGATCGGGATTATAGCAGGATAGTTCGAATTTTGTTAATTGCCTTTTTCGGTAATCCATTTTATTCTGTGTAATATTCTATTAGAATTGAAAAATAGTTCACATTGTTTGTATAAATCTTTACCTTACTCAAATTAAATTATATTAAATTTATTCAATTTATTCATTATAGGGGGGCTTAATTTATTCAATAGCTATCATGGGGCAAAAAATATAAGTCAACCGGTACAGTCTACTTCATCATTGCATAAATTATTATGAATATACGGCGTAATAAACTGACAAACATTTTTGTATTGTGAAGACTGAAAACTGAACAATGAACAATGAACAGGATCAATTGACAATTGAATGCTTCACTTATGCAATGCTAATACATATCAGTCTAATTCAATCTGAGCTTTTGTAGAAATATTCACTATTTCATCAATAATCACTAATCAAGGTCAATTGAACAATGATTATAAACAAAACAAAAATATTAATTATATTATTCTATTAAAATGATAGATAAAAGTTAAGGAGATCATTTCCGGAAGTTTTATTGAATTTATGAGAATCTATTTATAAATATATTTTTATTATTAAAATAAATATTTAAATATAATTGTAAATTAATCAACCGGGCTTACTAGCAATATCATAGAAAATTCACCAAAGCTGCTAGATAGTAAGATAACTTACATGTATATTTTTATCAAGTTACAATTTAGATAACCATTATTTTAAAAAAGAAATTAACAAATAATTAAATAATTTTATTAAATGACAGCTTATTATTGACAACAATATAAGGCACAGAACGGGAGTGAAGACAATGTGTGCACAGAGTATGTCATATAAAAGCTGTCTTTTGCTGACAACAAACTCAAGAAAAGAAAGTGTGAATACGTTGAATGCAAATATCTACCATGTTACTCCTACCCGGCTTTCTTCTGACATTATATATGCATAAACCTCTTGCTCTTTAACTGTTGCATAACTAAGGAATGCATATACTGACCATGCTCAGTTTGAATTTAGAATTTAAACTTAAATAATATAAAGTTTTTGCCGGGATTTTCGAAACTTTTTTGCCGGTATAAAAGTTTTTATTTTTTTTATTTTCAAACCAGTAGTTGTGACCTGTATCATTTTAGTAAGTTTGAGCCTGACATTTATCCATATCAATAACTATTTTATTTATTGTTAAGTTTTTTCAAAATATAATTTTTTTTCACAATTTTTTTTAACATTAATTATATTTATATTTATATTAATTTTTAATTAAATTCTTTGTAAGAATATTCTTAAACATAATTTTATATGCAATCTATGAATAATAGCTTTGAGAATATTATTCGAGAACTACTTCTTTCATATCAATAAACGTTATATTTATTGCTATATATTCTTCAAAATTATTATCAATTCTTTCCTTCACTCCATTCGTATCGTTCATTATATCTGTATTTAAAATAAAAGTCATCATTATTTGATATTTTCTTCATTCACTTTATTCATATCGATATTTATCTCTATTTTAATATAAATTATTGTAAAAATATTCTTATCATTGATTTATACCCGGATTAAGAATATTAACGACACTTAGTTCCGACACATGAGAAACACTATCTGTTGATAGAGTCGATTGAATTGAATATTCATATGAATTGATTAATTCCAACGGAAAGTCTTCATTCATATCAATAACCGTTTCATATATTGATATAATTTCATCAAAATTATTGCTATCGTTGTTATCGTCAATATCTTTAATTAATAGAAATAAATGAAAATAAATTATCAAAAAAAATAAGCTTTAGTTCTATTATTAAGAAGTCTTACAGAAAATCTGATCCATATTCTCATCTCTGTCTTCCGACTCATTCATATCATCTAAGGTTAAAATAAAATTATGATAAAATAAAAAATATTAAACTCAACATTAGATCACCTTGATAACAACTCATCCAATCTAAAATATTAGATGTAATCCTGGTTAAATAAACAAACATTAATCCAATCCAGTATCGAATTAATGAGTTTTTGTTTTGCCCTTCCATTGAATTCAGGAATATTTGATTTACTTATTAACAAAATGAAAGGAAAGTTCATTTGATTGGAAACACAATGGAATAGCCAGTTAACTATCCAACACAGTTCAAGCATGTGCTTGCAAATGGAAAGTTCCAAGTTCAAAACAAAAATGTCATTTTTGAACTGCGTTTGACAGTTAACACGTTATATGCATTGCATTTGTTTTTAAATTAATAATAAAAATTCCAAAAAATAATTTGAAAAATTGAGTCAATTCTGAAAAGCTGTGAATAGAAATGCGGCAGAGCTACAGTCAATGGGAGTATGGAAGGGCTAAAAGAGTGCCTGATCAAGTTAAAGTTAAGATTTTTAGACAGTTTATTATAGTAATTGGTGTACAAAAACTTGGAAACTTGTATTGAGCAGGTTTACCAAGATGAAACCTACTTTTATTTAATTTGATTAGAAATAAGAATTTTGCGCTTATATTGATTTAGAATACTTGTGAACATTAAATTAAGCTAGATACTATTTGTGAGATCTGTAAAGTTATTTTTAATGAAATTTTTTACAAATATTATATTTTTTTAATTCATTTCTATTTCAAATACACACAAGAATTGACCCAAATTATTAAACTTTGATAAAAAAATGATAATTTATGAAAAATATATAAAAAAAATAATTAAAAAAAATTTCTAAAAAATAAAAAAAAATTCAACAAAAGATGATTAAAAAAATTCAACAAAAGATAAATAAAAATTTCGCACAAAATAATTTAAAAATTTATATTAAAATATTATAGTTGTAGAAATAAATTGCAAAAATAATTCTATTCCATACTTATTCTGAACTATCCATGAGATTCACTTGAATAAAGCCAAGAGTGTATGATATGGAGTATTTTTCGCAGTTTTCTGTTTAAATACGTATTCAAAGTTAAAAATAAATACTATAGAAGTGTCTGATTATTGCAACAAAATTGTATGAAATATGAAAAGAATTACAAAAAAATTAATAACTATTAGAAAAAGTTTTAAAAAATCTTCGATCACTCGAACAGAAGAGAGAGATCTGATCGAGAAATTGGAGACAAATCTCTCGAAATCATTGTTTTTGATTTCAACGAACATTAATGAGTATATGAATGGAAAGCAATCGAAACGCAAAGTAATTATTGTTATAATAAATGACATTATCATAGCTTTGGTTGGATTCAGATTCTTCTTATTACTCGCATTCAATAACTCATATATTCGCGACTTTTTCTGCGATGGATTAGCCGTATGGGTCAATGCACCCTTGATCAATTTCGTATTCCTATGGGGACTCTTATGCTCTCACGGTTTGATCGATAACTTCAATTACTACCTGGAGTGTACAGGGCAGTTTTATTCTTTGGAACTATTGAATGACATCAAGAATAAAGCGACTGATTATCAGTTAAGTGACAGATATCGGAGAAATTTCTTCTATAAACTGAAATTATTCAGCCATGCACTCTGGCCCATATACTATCAATCCTGGTTATTTTCAGTTGTCGTATATGTATCACCAGTAGTTTTAGGCTACTTTAACCCGGAATATAATTTCCCAATATATGGAGTAGTGTTTTGGTCAATAGCCCTAACCGTATGGATATATAATTTTTTCGGTACAGTCCTCGTAGGGATCAGTTATTTTGTTCTGGTCTTATATTACATTCAGTTGAAATTTAAGCAAGTATCGGAAGATATTCGAGAGAGTATTAGATTAGGTAATAATCGGGGTATAATGAAGGCCATTATAAATCATAATTCAATTTGTATCGAAGTATATAAACTGAACCGTAATTTCAAGTTTATAATCTACGACATTCTGAAAATAATAAAACCAACAATTAGTATCTTGATATATATGTCCATATTTGACCCGTACACTCAATCCATGTTGCGTTTGGTTTTATTTCTTGTGGCAATGTTTTCTTTCGAAGCGATGTTCACATTCAACTACATGTGCACTACTGTTACCGTTGCCGCACACAAACCACTTTACGCTTTGCATACAATTATGGTTTCGGAGAATAAGAATAAAATGTCTTCAAAACAAAAGCTGAAAATAATGGCATTCATTGAGCACTTGTCCGGACCTGCGATTGGTTTCTATTGCTATGACTTATTTCCGATGACTTCTTATAACTTATTTGACTTTGTCTTCGACTCAATCGCTACTTATTTCTTGGTTTTGAATTTAATTAAAAATTTGGGTTTTATTTAATTATTTTATTTGTCATTGTTCGGGGTTAAAATAAGTTTACAATTCAGTTCAGCCACTTTGATAGCTTGCGCATATTCTGAAATATATTGATTATAAAATAAATGTTAATATTTCTGTTCATAATTTATTGTATAATTAAATGTAAACTTCAAAGCATTACTTGTTTCCAATCATTTGTTATATAATATAACTTATATTAGTTTTAATAAAACTGCGTTAAAATTCAAGCAAATATTTGATAAACTTTTAGAAAATATTTCAAAGAGTATTATAGTGTTGAGTAATGTTTGTTCAATTTTTTTGTATTTCTTGTAGTAATGGTTGCTTTCGGTGCGATTTTCTCAATTAACTACAGGTTCGCCTTTTTAGGAATGTTACCGCACACCGCATTTGTAATAGAGCAAGAGTAGATGAAAATTAACCTATTTTATTATCAAAGTATGATTTTTATTGTAATCATATAATAGAGCTTGCTCCTTGCCATGTTGTAACTGCATGTTGCCTGTTCCAATACGCGTTGATCTATGATCTTGTTTATTGGTTTTGCTGGTATTGTTTGGCTTTATTTTGAAAATAGAAAAATAAATTCATATCAAACCATAAATCGGAGTTATTGTAGTTGTGGTCAAATATTTTAACCTTATGTTTAAAGAAATAGAATTAAAAGGAAATTAACTCAAGTCCGGAAAAAAATTAAAACCTTTTCAATCAGTCGCACAGAAGAGATAGAGAGCGCTGATCGAGAAATTTAAATATTAATAATTTAAAAATTCAAACTGGTCACATTGATAGCTTGCGCATTTCTAAAAATATATTGATTATAAAATAGTAGTAAATAATTCTGTTTATA